>JAOEGS010005066.1:0-17852 GCA_025447755.1 Corythornis vintsioides | reverse complement strand
CTCTCTGGATGGCAGCACAGCCTGCTGCTGTGTCAGCCACTCCTCCCAGTTTGGTGTCATCAGCAAACTTCCTGAGGGTGCTCTCTATGCCCTCGTCCATGTCACTGATGAATATATTGAGTAATACTGGACCCAGCACTGACCCCTGGGGGACTCCACTAGTCACAGGCCTCCAGCTAGACTCAGCTCCACTGACTACAACTCTCTGGGCTCTGTCCTTTAGCCACTTCCCAATCCACCTCACTGCACAGTCACTCAATCCACACTTCTTAAGCTTGGCTGTGAGGATCCCATGGGAGACAATATCAAAAGCCTTGCTGAAGTCAAGGAATGCCAACCACATCCACTGCCCTCCCCTCATCCATTCATCTACTTATATCATTATAAAAGGCTAAAAAGATGCTAAAGGCCCTACATATTAACCCAGTTTTCTGATAAACACAATGATGCTTTTTTTTTTTTTTTTTTTTTTCTGGCAGTGAAGTTATTTGCAATAATCAAATTTTTTGAGTTTTTTTACTTTATTTTCATATTCTGAAGTGATTAAGTGACTATAGCTACAAGTCAGTAAGAGCTTATTTCTGAGCAGCTTCAGTGTGTACATGAGTGGTCTAAGATGTATTTATTTTAAAATGTCTGCTGGTGAAACGGAAAAAGTGTTCTCATTTTGGATCTTGTAAGCTCATTGCTGTGTTCAAGCTTGACTCTCATCCTTTACTACAGATACAAAATAAAAAGGGGACATATGTTGTGAACACAGGACTGAAGAAAGGTACTTGGTGGGTGCAGTTATAATTTGAAACCAACAGAGGTGTTCTGTTTTTGATTTTAATTTTTGGGGGAGCAAGTTTGAAGATGTGCAGAACCCTTCTAGTTTTCCAGAGGTTGACAGATACTGATGGGGAATGTTCCCTTGGATGTTTAGGCCAGTTGGAAATGCCAAGAAGACCCCTTTGTCATTTATAAACCACAAAAGGTCCAGCTGGATTTGACCAAGTTTCCTCTCACATCATAGGAAACACCTCTAGTCTTGCAGGGGAACTTGGAAGAAAATGTAAGGGAAGCTGTGGTTAAAAGTGCAATTAAAAAGTACAGGGCAAACATGGATGGGGTTCCCTGACACACAAACCCTGAATATTTTTTTTTTTAAACTCCATTTGGGAAAATTGAGACACAGGGTACCCATGATTTGCAAGCAAGGCGACCCATCCTGGGCAAAGGTCTTCAACTGGTGAATGAAGAGCTCTCTTGAAAGATCTGGCTCTGTAAAAGGTTCCCTGGGCTCCTTTTGCTGTGTAGTAGTCACTTCTGCCATGGGTATAACACAGGTAGTTTTCTGGTTGAAATATTTTCCTGAAGGGAATGGGGACAAACCCAGTTTCTCCTTGAGATGCTGGCCTGTTGGAGTGCTTGAAATGCATCACAGCAAAGCATAACTCTTTTTTATGCTTGTAGTCACTTGCCTCGATTTTACATGTGACAAGTCTGGCAGTGTGGGATATAGTGCAGGGGGTCCCTAGTGTTGTCAGAGAAGGTGTCTGAGCAAAGCATTTTATGGCTTGGCTGAATTTATTTCCTGGCTGGAACATTTCCACTGGCTTCCTCTGGCCATGACTGAGGCTCTGGTTTGTGGTTTCCTTATTTTTTTTTTTTTCCTCTGAAGACTACCATCTCCACTTGGAGAAAGGTGGGAGTTCAAGGAAGGATGTTGTTTTTGTGCTTTTTCATGTTGGAGATGAAAGTTCCTGCCGTTTCTCTCTGTTCAGTGTATGGACTTAATCCAGGAACGAAGTGGATGGAACAGATTGCTTTTAGCATCAAATTTAAATGGATCCTGTACATCAGCTGCCACAAAATTCATTCCCAGGAAAAGAAATACAGGTCTAATGCAGGTGAACACACCTGAGCTGGCTGAATCTCGCTGGTGTAGAGACAGGGGCTGGGAAGACATGACAGAAGGGCTTCAGTAAGATGGAGACACAATGTTGATATCTCCCCAGTGGGTTTGCCTGTGAACATGATCAGGAGTTCAGGTGGAGAAGAAACTATCAGTACCTCAGACGGGGCTCAGTCTTGAGTCTGAAAAAGGTGCAGCCCAGCTAAGAGTATAAAGACTTCTTCCCCATGCCAAATTTTTTTTTTGTAGCTGATGGCTACACTGACCTGTCTGGTTTTTCCTCACCTAGCTGCCTTGTACAGCCCTGCAACAGACACAGAGACATCCATGAGGAGGATTGATGTCACCTCTCCTGAATTTTGTAAGTCTAAATCTTGATGTCATAATATAAGGTCTGTTTCACTCTAAAAGTGTCTGTTGCAAAACTGTTTTTAAGCATTGTTTGCAGTGAGGGTGCAGGAGCTGGCAGCCTCAGCAGCAGAGATGCAGCTGGACTGAGAATGGATCTCCAGCTTTATGCCCGATTGGGAAATTTGAATAAACCCCAAACATTAAAAAATATTATGATGCAGTTTGTCAAGCCAAAAACATAAGCAGTAGTTCTGGCATGAAGAAAGCTGTCATTGCATGTGGCAGTGTAAAGAAACTGGTGAGAGAAAGCAAGCACTGCATGTTCCAGGTAACCCAGCCATGAGCCTTAGAGTGACTCTAGGGCATCTGCCAGGGCAAGAAAAGCCACCAACTGACTTCCAGAGACCTTGGATAGGATCCAGAGCTAAGTCAGTGTCTGATTCCTAAGCTATTGAGTGGCTGAGAAGAGCTTTATGATTTGGGATGGCCTTTGCAGTTTGAAGTGTTGGTATTGAGTGGTAAATGTAGTTTAGTTGGATGATGCATTTCCTATTTGAGTTTCTTAAGCCAGTGTTTGTACTTGAAATAATACAACCATTATCAAACTGAAGCCTTTAAAATTCAAAGAAAAAAGTTTCCAAAAGTGAATGAATTGATCTGCCACTCATACAGACTGACTGTCCAACATATCAGTCCTAAGCCAAAAGGCAGAATAACCAGAACCTCCAGATCTGTATCTCCAAATGCACTATAACAACAACTGCCTAATTCCCTTTAAAGAATAGCAATAGAATATAAGACCTGACTTTTGATGAGAAGTCAATTGGAGTTACTCAGATTGTACTGCAGGAAAATGGGATTGAGAAGACAGAAACATAAGGTTTGGGAGACAGAGCTGGTAGATAAACTCATATTGGATTTGTGCTTCTTTCTGTTTAAGAAATGTGGCCCTTAGCCTGTCATTGGTTTTTAAGCAAAGCTCTCCATTGATTTCAGAGGGGAATCCCTCAAATCAATGTCAGGAGATGCCCCTGTGTATTTACCTACTCAGATTTAGTTATTGATTGTTAATAACTTCACAGGTACTAACAATGCAAAATTCCAGGACAGTGGTCCTGCAAATTTAAGCCTGGGAAAGCTTGAGTGACACTGCCTAAATAAAAACTAATTTTTCAGTAACCACCCCCAAAATGCAATATGTTCTGCTCTACAGGTGAACAGGTACTTTTTTTTTTTTTTTCCCGAGTGATCACCTATCCATCAGAAAATTGGGAGTGGGAGGGATGCACGGCAAGCTGATTCTGCAAAGCTGCCTGCTAAAGCTCTGATTACAGTTATCAAGAAAAGAAGCAGTCCAGTTTAAGCTGCTAAGGTTTCTGACGAGCAACAGGTTATAATGAAGGAAGGCAGAGGAATGCGTGAATGAGCGACTACAGACTCTGGTAAAGAGCGGATTACACTGAAGATGTGTTCCAGGGAAGAGCCTGCATATTTCAGAGCAAGGCAGCAAATGGTCTTAAAAATAATCTAAGTTGTTTTTTTTTTTTCCCAATCCAACAAAGATAGAGTGTAAAATGCTTGTGGAGGGCAGGTCAACACATCAAACAGACTTGCTTGAACTTCAAGGAAGCAGAAAGGGAAGGATCCCACCCACATGGGGCAAGTAGGTGAAGCTAAAATGTGCAAATAAGCTCGTCTTGGTGGTGTGAGGGTGTTTGGCCATGTGTCTGCCCAGCATCTTTCTCAGGCCCATCATAATTAACCCGTTCCTTGGCTTCACTGCGTTTTCTGGTTGTCTTAGCAGTCCTCTTGTCATTGCAAGACCCTGAATAAACCAAAGGAAGATGTCTTGGATATCTTTTTCCTTTTCAGGATTTGCTGGAAACTTACTGTGATGTAAAGCTTTGTAACATGGTGGCTGCTTGTTAGTAACCTCCTGTGGGAGGCCTGTTTCCTTGGGGTAAATACGTGGCTGTTACCCTGTTGGGTAAGCCACCTTGTATCTACAGCAAGGCAACACTAGTTGTGTGAGTATGGGGAGGGAATACCACAACTGTAGTCCAAATCCCAATTTAGTTGGAGATGTCTGTCCTAGATGCTAGAATCTAGGAATCATTTTGGTTTATGGCATAGAGAAAAGCCTCCAAAAGCCCATGAGGAAGGCTGATTTTTGCTCTTCTTACACCACGAGAGAGATTGTAGCAATGTCAAGATGCACCCTTTACTAGCCAGCGATAAGGCAGTGCCCTTTGCTGTCTGAAGATTGTGCAGGTCTTGTGTTCTTGTCAAATGGATGAGGGATGTGGCATCACTCTCTCTGCTGAGCCTTTGAGCAGGCACTGATACATTTATAAATGGCATGTGATAAGCTTTAAAAATTCCACTTTGAAATTGAACCCAGAGAAGTGTGAATCACCAGAAACAAAAGAAATTCACCTTGGTCACTCAACAAGCAAGGAAGGAATTTTTGATGACAGAAAGAAAACTGAGGCAATGCCAACCAGTTGGGGTCCCCAAAAGCTCCAGTGGGAAAGGAGCTCTCCTGGTCCCCACTGTCCCTGCAGACCCTTTGCTCCTGCCTTGACTGTTTCCCTTGTTAGTGGGACTATGTCTCTGATTAGGTATCGGAGCTCAAGATGCATCTGCAGTGTCCAGGGCAAGGCACAGGATCCAATAGCTGGTTCTGCAGCTGTGGCTTGCTTGGATCTGATGGGTCTTGATCTCCTTGTTCTGGGCATCTCTGCACTGCATGGTCATCACTTGCCACAGGTGAGAAATGCCCTGTGTACACAAACTATCCGAAGCACTCTGAAAACAGCTTCCTCGTGAATTGGACAGAAGTTTCAACTCTGCTGCGACTTCAGTTATCAGTAGTATTGAGCACAGACTGTCGCAGCACAGAGAACTGGGGTTTTAATACAGTCTATGCACAGTGTCACCCTACTGGAAAGAGGTTCATCAGAACATGGCATGTCAGTTGTCACTTTGCTGGGAACAGATGAAACCCTATTATCAGTACACTGTCTACAGGCTTCTGCTGCATCTGAAAACAGCTCGTCAATGAAGTGTGTACAAAGATGTCACTGGTTTCTGCTGAACTACACACAGGCTGTTACTGCAGAAGGGTGCTGTGTGATTAGTACAAAACAGAGGAGAAGGCAAGGGAGCAGCCTGGGGCCAGGCAGGAGCTTTGCTGGGAGCATATTATATGTGTGGAGGCAGACAGCAAATAGTGTAGCAAAGGGAACAATTTCCTAAGAACCAGGATCTGACTTGCCTTTTTATTTATGCTGGCCAGGGGCTGCCAAGTTTGGGCAAACTACGCTGTGGAGGCTGAAGGAGGACAGGGACACCCCACTCTGTGGGATTGTGGGGTTGCAACTCAAAACAAGGTTTGGCTTGTGCCATGCAAGGAAGAGAAACAGGGTCTGAGGTCCAAGACCTATTGGGCCATTGCTCATGCTAATCCTACCAGCAACAACTCAATCTGGTGCTGGTACCAAACTCCTGGCTCCCAAAGGTAGGAGCCTGGAGTCTGCAAACAACATCACTCTGTGTAGTAAAATGCACCTGATTTCTGCAGCCCACCCTCTGCAGATGTTCTCCTTTTTGTCTGCCCCGCTTCTCCCCCAGCACCACTCTGCTAATTTCTTGTGCGGGATATACTAATTCTGTATTACTCTTTCCCCAAAACTGTCTCAGAAACCCAGGTGCTGGCCCCCCTGCTTCTTCTCCTAGACTAGGGAAAAGAGATGGCGAACGGCTTTCTCTTGATTGTGTCGATGGGAGATGATTTTCAAGGTGAAATTTCTAGTTCAGTTGAGTCACTTTCATTCAAGGCGATGAGCAAAATGTCACCCCCACACTGAACCACACTCAATGTGCTGTTCTCCTATTGCATTTAAATTTACTCCACTTTTCCTTTCTGACACCTGTTTAAATCAATATCTTCCTCTCCAGGTCGTGGGCAGAATGTGCCTGGTCTCTCCGCACAGCGCTTCTCAAATCCACTAAAATCAACACAATAATTGAAATATTTTCAAGCTGATTACACCGCTGCCTGAGGCTAGGCTGGTTGCTAAGGGTAAGCTCCCTGGTTGCTAGGGGGAGTAAATCATCTTGCATTATTTGATTTTTGTTATAGATATGAAACCGCTACTCCCTCGATTAAATGTCTCTCAGTCTAACACCTATGGGACCTGGGGAAAGAGAAAAGAAAAGCAGCAACCTTGACCCTGTCAAATAAATATCTCTAACTTTTCCTGTCCTCCGGCTTCCAAACCAAACCTGTCTACTGATTTTTTTTTTATTTTTTTTTTTAACCTGACTTTAAATAACAAAGCTGTGGGGACGAGCAGATGAAGAGAGGAAGAACTGTCTGTTCCATTAGAAGATCTCTCAGCTTGGCTAAACACTCTCTATTTACTCCAAACACAGCATGATGGGGAGCTACAAGGATCTAATAGCCTTGAAGATGTAGAATTGCACCAATTACAGTTCATACTCAGCCCATGGCTCACGAGACACCAGCAGAAACTGAAGGGCCAAATCCTGCTTCTAGTTATGCATAGCATCTCCATTGCAGAGAAGGATTTATCCAGATTTCTTGTGGTTACACAGGACACTGTGAAGAAGTGTCCAGGATTCTGCATATGTGCAGGGTGCTTTGCTGGTGGAACAGGAGCCCCTGATTCATTATTAATAGGAAAGCAGTATATGGGGCAAATCCCTGTGCCATGGATGTTTTAGAGTCTCAGCTCCTCCTGGGTTTTCATTATTCTCTTAGTGCAACCAGCTCCTGGGTGAAGGTATTATTGCTGTAGGGTCTAAAACCAGTCCAAAATTAAAGTGACACAGTAAATCTGTTGCAATCCATTGGCAGGGCCAGAGGTACAAGAGCCTCTTCTGCCATTTGGGCTGAAAAACAAACAATGGCTCAGGGTGTTTCTGAAGCAAGAGGTAATAGAAGGGATCTAACTTGGTGTGAGTTTGTTTTCACCTCTAAAACCTCCTGTTAATCCTCAAAACTGCATTTGGCCTCCCCCGTGCTGCTGCAAATCTTTCTTCTTCAGAGAGAAAACTGAGATACAAAAATGTAGTTCAGCTATTTGCCTGAAGTTATGCAACCAGTCTAGGTTCCATCCTGACACCCGTTCCCCACAACTGCCATGGCATTACCTTGGGAGGAATGAGCTCCAGAGTCCTGACTCCTGGCTCATTTCAAGAGGACATGTTTCTCCCTCACTGAACCTATTTCTCAAAGGGCACATGTAATTCATAATCGACAGGGAAAATGTCTATGTAAATTTTTTAAACCCTTTAGTTGCAACTATATGTGACAGCAATATCTCCTCTGCCATGTCACCTGGTCCCTCAGCTGGAAATAGAAATGTAAATACTGTAAAGTAAGTCATGTCAAGAGCTTAAAAAGCAGTTGAAATAGGGGCAAAGTGAGAGGAATTGAGGTCCTCATTGCAAACTCTGGCAAATGAGAGGCCAGTTGCAAACAGCATCATTACCACAAATGAGCCAGGCCAGGCCAGGCTCAGCCTAGCACAGGCTACGGAGAGCATCCCTGTGCTAAACAACACATTCAACTCTGCTATTCCCTCTAAGCAGTGGTACTTTTGGGGGTTTAGTCAACACATATGGAAACATACAATAGTGAGATCATCAGGAAAGCCTTGTAAACCTCAAGGACACAATTCCAACCTGGTTTTCTGTTCATGTCCTTGTTACACAAAGTTCAGAGGCAGGATTTCTCCATTGGGCACCTGCACCTGTGCCACACATTTAGTGGGAAATTCCTGCAGCATTAAGAGCGTTGAAATCTAAATGATTAATTGTTTAATATACTGCAAGCTGGTTACCCTTCATGGATGTGCCATGTAACTAATGGACTCAGAGGAGATATCACAGTAGCAAGCTCCTTGTTCGATGTTCAGCCAGCAAGTGCTGTTGGTTTGAGCTTATAACAACAGCCCAGTGCTGCCACCACCTCCTCCAGCAGCTGTCTTGCTGCTTGATGTGACACTTGGAAGTGCTGCTAAAGGGTGGGAGCAAATTGGTCCTTCAGCCAATAATTGAGAGGGGAGGTAAGTGCCAGGTGGGACAGCTTGTACCTACAGCCCCACTGAGTTGAGGGGATCAGAGTGGAGCAGCCCAGGATACCCTAGGGCAGGGGAAATACAGGTGTGTAACAGGGATCAGGGCAGGTGCTTAATCAAAGCTGTTACATATTTTTATCAAAAGTGTGAGTACTTGAAGTAAAGCCAGAAGTATATAACTCAGCACAAATGTTCCATAGCTGACATATAATGAACTTTTCTGCTGTGTTTTGCTTACACCTTTAACTTACTTACAAATCTATGGTAAGTATAATTTCTATTTCAATATTATACAGGTCACACTTTAGGTTAAAGTTCCATTTATAAATAGTTAATAAAGATTAATAGATGTTTTAATCAATAGCTAATCAGTAGTTTAGTGTCAGGAAAAGCCATCAGAGGGAATTGCCCCAAGCATTGTGGGCATTTTGCTCTGTTTTGGTGATGCTTGACCCTTGTTCTGGACTGAGACCAAGAACTGCTGCTGTTGATAGTAGTTGGTATGCATCATTTCTTCTATCACTGGTGGCAGTAACGTTGTGGTCACAGAGACTCGGGGCTGAGCTCTGAGTAACCTGCATTGCTGCTGGGGAACTCACTGGGGAAGACAACCTCACTTCTTAATGCCTAAACTCCTTAGAAGAGGCAGATATTGAGGGCTTGGCTGTGGTACAGGTTCCAGCAATCCTGTGGGTCTGTGGGGCCTAGTGGACCTTTCTGAGTATCTCATCACTTGATGGAATTTCTGGAAGGGATCTATATTCTGTATGTGGGGAATACATTTTGTTGAAACCTAGTTATGACTTCAAAAAAGATTCTTCTGAGAAATAATGATGTATTTTTTAATATGTCTTTTTGTCATTTGCTTTGAAGACTTATGGCCACATGGGCACTAGAAGGGAAAACTAATTAGATCTTAAAAGAATACAGTCAATTTATAGGAAGACAAATATTAATGTTATATAAATGGATTGGTAAGAGGTTTCCAAAGCAGAGAGGTATGTGTCCATTCCCACTGAATTTCAGGAGGTGCTGGGTGTCTAATTCCCTTATGAGTTAAGCTCCTATAAAAATCTTCCAGAACAGACCCTGTAATTGAATATTAAGTGACTTTTTCACAAGTTCTTCTTTATGCACCATGATCCTGTTAATTCAACTGGTAGTGCTCAAATGACAAAACAAACCCCTCAACATTTTGACGAACCTAGAAACTTAAGTGAAGCCATTTAGCAAAGCCCAGACCCAATGTCTTTGCCTCCAAAACCTTCTCTGTATGTGAGTCTTGAAGAACTTTTCAATTTTTAATGGCCAGAAATATCAGCCTGCTAAACTTTAACTACAACTGTACCTAAAGCCCGTCTGTCTAGCAGCAGGTGGGCTAGTGAGAGTCACAGTCCTGCTGGGATACAGCCAGCTGTTCCCAGGAATGAATCTTAAGTAAATTAACAAACACCACACAAACCTGTCAATTGAATCATTCTTGATTACTGTATATGCTGGGCTACCCGTTAAGGAGTTTCTCTCTCTAAGCAGACAGAATATCTTTATGTACTGGGTGTGTAATTGAGGCAGAGACACCCCATCGTCTGAATAGGGTGTCCCTTGGTACCCATGGGGGTGATCAACTCAGAACAATTAATTTGAAGTGGTGGAGAAGTCCAAGGTGGTTTTCTCATATCTCTGAAGGTTCTGTGGGCTTTCAAAGAGCTTGTGAGCTATTTGGGAATAGGTCAGAGAATTCATCAACCTGTACCAGACACATCTACCTCTTTTTTTCTTTTGGAGGTCTCTCTTTGGCACCAATACTGTCACCAAGTCGATCAAAATCCCATAGACTGTGCAGGACATCCCTCCACTCACTAGCCATTTTCCACTTGGCTGGAGGACACTGAGGGGAGAACATCACCTCTGTGGAGATGAGAGACCTGGAAGCATGTTGTGCTGAAGTCAGAAGAGATTCTGATACCAGATAACAGCAGTTTATAGAAGCTTGTAGTCATCATATAATAATCATGGCACTGTGTGAGAAGCAGAAGGTTTTGGCTCAATATCTGTCCATCTGATGTTTGTTTTTGTGCTTGAGCTTTGATGGTACATCCAAGCCTACTGTGAAAATTGTGGACCTCCTCTCATGGATGGAACAGCAGCCAAATCCCTGACTGCCAGCAAAGCCACAGCAAAATTCAGCTGGGCTTCTCTGTCTGCACTGCCTGTGGGCGATGGGTGCTCCAGAGTGAGGATGTGGGAGAGCTGGAGTTGACCAAGCTGTCTGAGAAGCAAAGAAACAAGTGTTTAAGGAACAATTTGGTGAGAGAGATAAACAGAGAGAGAATAGAGACATGACAGAGCTGGAGGTTGCTGTCAGTAACAATGACTTGGAAACAACAGAAGGAAAGGCAAAAACACGTTAAAGAAGGGAGAAAATGTACTGTCAAGAGAAAACAGAGGGAGCAAAGTGAGGATGTGGTCTGGGAGGAGCTAGAGGCAACACTCCAGGGAGGTAAGGCAATGGCTGAGAGATGCTTGAGGGTAGAGGTTGGAGAAGACACCAAAAAGCCTGTCCTGTCCCCAGAACAAGAGCTTTGGGTGTCACTGTCACCGTCACCTTCCCCTGGTCAAGCAGTGACCTAGCCAGCAGCTGATGCTCCCTCTTTGTGCTGTATGAAACATAGTCCATCGCCTGCAGCCACTGATATGAGCTGGGGACAACATCTTGGACTTGTGGAGTATTGGATGACTGTGTAAGACATGGCTCATAGCTTCAGAAGGATCTGAATGCTGGCAATCTCCAAATTATAAATGACTGTAGAACTGGTTAACCACCTTGCCTTATTGTTGTCTGATCAATGTCCCTACTTGTTCTTGTATTTGGTGATAGAAAAGAGCAAGGACAAGTAGTGCAGCATTGTCTTGATCCTTTGCATCAGAGTCCATTGGGATAATCAAGATCTCTCCCACAGAAGAAAGATCTTGCTATCTGCAGCACAGCAGGTACCTGGACAGAGTGAGGAACCCACATGGGGCTGGGGACCATCCCTTGCCTCCTGTCTGCAGGACCAGTTTTGCAGGAGGGTTATTGTGTTGTGCATTGCAGTGGGGGGCGCTGGTGGAAAGGGTGAAGGTATACATGGCTCTTGGTGCCTGTCCCCAGACGTTCTCCAGGCCTGCTCCTTTGTCAGGTCTCCATAGGGAATTTCAGTGCTGGTGTTGGTTTGTTCAGCACCCTGGGAATATGATCTTGACACATCCTTAATTGACAATTGAACCTCGATTTAATTCCATACAAGTCAGAAGGCTGAGAATTCTGCTTGTGTGAGAACACTGTGAAACCACACTGACATCAAGGACTCACAACCAGAGCAGCCCCTGTCAACTTCAGGGAGAGCAGGATTAATCCCAGGGAGTTTGGGAGAACGAGCATGGCCATAACATTACCAGTGGTAAATCTCTATCTGTATATTAGCACTGTGTTTCCCCAGCTTCATTGAGATACATATTTATGTACATAGAAACATTTTGTGTTATTTTGTAAGTAGATAAGCGTTTGTGCCAGACTTGGTGCAATTTTGTGAAAGGCATGCTTACATGTTTGGATAGATTTAATAACAGCAATGCACGTGTGCTTGTTTATATTTAGACAGGCTCATGGGAAAGGCTTGGCACACAGGGAACAACATCAGGATGGCCTGGCTGTGAGGGATGTTTTGGAGGCTTTCAGCTTGGTCTGCCCTTTGTGGGGGTGGCAACTGAGTCTGACCATGCCCACATGTGGGGCATTCCTGACCCCATATCCCAGCCTTCTTGTGTGGCTGATGATACCCCACACACCAAGGGAGAGGATTTATATGTATGTGTGGTTTCAACACTGGATGTGAGACAATTGCATATGCCATTTAATTTTGGTGGATGACTTGAGAAGATGTATTTGCATGATTTCCAATGGCCAGCTATAGAAGGGTGATGCTTATGGACCATAACAGTATCCCTTTGTGTCCTCCAAAATTCAGTGTAGCACAGACTTTATGGCCCTAAGTGTACAGCACAGTGATGAGCATATATCAATGATTATACAGCAGCAACATGCATGTGATTTTTGTGCTGTTCCTCATTCATTCCTGCAGCATGTTCCAGCACATCCCAGTATAGCTGAGGCACAGGGTGCTTCCCCTTGCATCCCAATATAGCTGAAGTACCACTTCTCGGAGTCGAGCAGAACTCTGTCTCACCAAGAGGTTATCCACAGCAAGTCTGCTGTACTCTGAGGCCCATTTCTGGTTTGAGGCAGCAGAGGCTGTCTAATGCCACGCACAATGCCACACGTGCCTTGCAGGGAGCACATTGCTCTCACAGACACACATGCCCAAGAAATATCTTTCTGTCCTCAAAATACCCACGTTCACCTCACGTCTTTTTGCATGTGATGGCTCAGCATGGTTGCAAACGGAGTGGCCTCAGTGTGGGTTTTGCTGGTGGGGCGATCTGGGGAGCAGGGGTCTCTGTCCCCATTGTGCAGCTGGCTGGGACTCCTGCGTCGTACTCCCGTGCCTGAGCCCTGCTGCTCATTCACTTGGCCACCGCCATGACTTTTGTCCTGCCGTTTGACATCTGTGACTTTTAAGGCAATGCATCCTCAGCGCCGAGACCTGCTCATCCCTGTCACCCCGGGGCTGCCATCCAACAGCATCTGCCAGCCCTGACCCCCACTGCCACCACCACCGCCGCTGCTGCCGCCGCTGGCACCCTGATGCCGTCGGCTCCCCGCTGCCCGCGTGTGCTCCACGCTGGTGGGCTGCATGTGGGATCAGTAAGACACCTCCGACTTTTCTATTTACAAACTAGCTGCCTTCAGCAGCCAGGCTGTTTAAGCACTTCATTCCCATTCAGGAGGGCCATCTGCTGCCTTTTGCTGTAAGTCTCTCTGAAAACCTCAGCCTTGACAAGCTCGAGATATGTCAGCGCAGTTATCAGCGGAAAGCAACATCTGCCGTGCCTGACACCCACTATTGTAGGCCATTTAATCTGTCCCCCTCCTCCCTTTAACTGCAGACAACAGCTCCCTATATTATATTTTCCCACTCAATTAGCACTATCATCCTGCTGAAATAGAGGCCAATTTACCTTTAATGACATCATTGTTAGGAGAGTGGCAGCCCTGGCCGGTGGCTGGCGGGAGGCAGCCCGTCTCCCCGGCTCGGCGGGCGCGCGGGCAGCCTATCCGAGCTGCCTTCACCGCGACCGCAGACATTGTTTCCGACAGTTCGCAGAGGCAGTGTGGCGGAAAATTGAGTCCAGATTCATTAGTTTTTTTTTCCCCTCCCTCTCCACCCCCCCTTTTTTTTTCTTTTTTTTTCTTTTTTTTTTTTTTTTTTTCTGCTGTGCTCTGCTCTAGTCAGTTAAATTGATACATTTCCTAACAAAATTGAAGTGCTTTGTGCTGCCAGCGGAAAGCCTGGTGACCCTGCGCGGCCCACCGAGCAGCCAAAACGAGTTGATGGATCCATTAGGCCGCGCAGAATGCCTTCCCCCTCTGCCTCCGCTCCTGAGTGACACTGTAAATCTGAACCAATTTCAGTCCCTAATCATCATTACAAACCCCTCCACTGTTCATTTATTACTCTACAATTCTAATACAGCACACGACTGGGTCAGCGCGTGGGGAGCCGGCGCGGCTGCGGAGACAGGCTTAAAGAGACTATAATCCTTCCAGGGTTTTATCAGGGAAGCAAACATGATTTGGCCCTCCCTAGTCCCCATGCATTGCCCTCTGCCTCTGGTCTAGCAATTAGATGATATCTGCCTGGTCTGCTGATGGGGAACATGGGCTCCTAAGCTGGGGGTGGAGGGGGAATACACATCTGTTAGATGCAGGAATCAAAGCATGCTACATGAACCCCATAAGGGATGGGGTGCTGCTGGAAGGCAGGCACAGCCACTCTGGCCCCTCATCTATGAGATGTGTGGGTATCTGATGGGTGCTGAAACCCTGCAGCCATGTAAAACAGCTGTGCAAAGAGGGTACTTGGGTAGTCAAGGAGCTGATACATGTCTGGAAAGCACTGTGAGGCTCGGGGATGTTGTGAACTGGAATTTTATTGAGGTTCTCCATGTTTGGATTAAAGAACATCATCTTGTAGCTGAAAAAACTTCAGTGGATGTCCCTGCAGGGATGACTCCTCAAGGCAGAGGTCATTAGAGAGGCTGATGGGATACAGGTTATGCCAGATCACAGTTGCTTCCCATCTGGCCAGCCCTGCTCCAAGAGTTCAGGAGGTGCCACTCCACTCCTTCTGGCATGGTGAAACCTCACCTGGCTGCTGATTTCCTGCATGGAGAGTGGGTGTTGATTGAGTGCTTGACCTGCTTAAGTGCGTTTGTGTGCCTGAATCAAATGTTTTTCCAACAGGTTTCCAAAGAATTTAATTATTTGATTTGATGTGGTTGATTTTTTTTTTCCCTCCCTTTTTAGCAACATGTCTGTCAACATCTCTGTAAGTGTAGAAACAATCAGAGACTTTAAAAACACACATGGTAAATGATCATCTTAGTGGCATGATCAGACAGACATGACTTGCTGGAACTTGAGATTGCTTTGGTTGGAATCAGCAGTGGCTGGGGCATTTGTTGGAACTGGACCGGTTGCATGTGGGGACAGGCTGCTCCTATATGGGAGATGAACTGGAGGACCAGGTTAAAAATGAGTGAGGAGGATGCAGGCACCAAGAGTCCTGAGACTAATCAGGGGCTGAGCAGAAGAGTAAACAACTAAGAAACTTGTGGGTGATGTGTCCACCCTCTTCCCAGGTGGGCTTTACCTTTTGGAGGGGTTTCCATGGAGGGTTATGTCCTTGTTTGATGGGACAAGATGGAAAGAATGGTAGTCTTACAAAAGACTGTCATGGTCAAATCTCTTTTTCCAACTTGCTCCTTCAATAAAAGCCTGGGAAGCATTTCTGAACCTCATGGGAAAGACTGATGGCTTCAATGAGATGCCAAAACCTGAGCTCCTGTGGATCTGCCTGCATGATCAGGAGGATGACAGGCTCCAGAAAGTGTCATTTTTTCTACCAGTGACAACCAAAGGTTTGGGGTTTTTTTCTACCACTCATGTGCCAGACAAGCGTTTCGCTTCCTGCTATAGTGTCCCAGGCTTGAGGTTAGCCTCATTGGGCAGGGAGATGTGACATCTGCTGAACTGTGCTGTGGGCCAACAGGCAACCCCTGTCAGCCCTGGTTGGCATGGCTGCCTCATGCTCCCAGTAAAACCTCCCAAAGTTTTCTCTGCCCGTGGTCCTAATTAAGAGCAGCAGCAGAGTTTGTAGTAAAAATGAAACAGTGATTAAAAAAACCCACATATATTTGAAAGAGCAGCCCTGAGACCAAGGGACATTGGTCACAGGATTTCTGGCCAGGGTGAACAAACCTTTGCTTCAAAAATGGTCTTGGTGTACTCCACCACCTGTCTTAGCCATAAATAATCTCTGGTGCAGGACCAGTTTGTTCCCAAGCCGGAGAGGAGAGCAGCACCTCAGCAATGATGGCACCACTCCCTATGGGCCGTGGCTACATATTTTTGGAAGGTCTATATTCAAATCCTTACCTGGTCAATCTGCAGTTGAATTGTTCTCTTACCATCACCTCAGCATACAGATATTTCTGTTGACTCGAGCCAAGTGCTAGCCAGTGTGCCTAGCTCTTGTACATCAATGCATCAGCCCTTAGCTCTTCCCCTCTGTTTACAGCCCATTGGACACCTCTCAATCCACACTTGTTAATGCTCATATCTAAGGCAGCCTGGATTAGTTTCTCAAGTAACATTTTGTGAGGATCAATATCAAATGCTTTGCTGAAGTCTAGATGCATTACATCTTCTGTAAGGCCTTTCATCCACTAATTTTGTAATTTGATCCAAAAAAAAAAAGCTATCAAGTTGGTCTGGCATGACTTGTTCTAAACCAATGTTGTTTATTGCTTGTGATTTGGTTATCCTCTAGGTGCTTTCAAATATGCGCCAAACAGCCTATTAATGCCTTCTGTGACACTCTGGGTTTGAGGAAACCCAGCCGAACCTGATGCTCACATAAGTGGGTTCAAGCACAGCTCGCCAGCAGCTGCTGGGGCATATGTTTGCTGTGCACACCAAGGGCCTGATTCATTCCTCACACCAATGAAAGTCAAGAGTAAGTCAGTTAAGCAGCAGGTTTGGGCATCCAGCAGCAGGTTTGATGCAGCAGATGTTGTGTTTGCTGTTGTAGGCAGTATTCCTGAGCTTGCTTTTGCCTGCTGTTTCCCACTGTGACCCACAGGATCAGATGTAAAGGTTCTCTCGGGGCAGCCCAGTGAAAATTGCTGGCTACATAACCAGTGTTTTATGCCACTTAACTGGACAGTTCAAACCTTTGGGTGACTGATTCAAATTCTACCGTAAAGGTATTAGGGCTGTGTCCAAATCAGTCCTAGTAGAGTGCCTAATATAGAAAACATGATGATAAATACTTTGAAAGAGCGTGTTAGTATTTGTGTCTTCTCCAGTCATGAAAGTACAGCCCTGGTGCTTCTTACAGCAATGGCCTGGTGCCTGGTCCAGATGCCTCTTCTATTCTTGAGGGGCATCTCATTCAGTTCTGAAGGCCTTCATCTGCTGCTGCTGCACTGTACTGTGCTGATATTACCCCACTGACTCTCTGAACAAATTAATCTGATCGTGTCTTGGCATTGCAAAGACCATGGGCATCCGCCCTCCCTGATTTTGGTGGAGCAAAGATCATGGCCAAGACGAAAGAGCTGAAGAAACAATGCAGCCTTTGTATTGCATTAGCTGTTTCCACTGCCTATGGAGCTCTGCTGTTGTATAAATAATGGAGCTGACACAGTACCTTCTGGGATATGTTTTCTACAGTTTTGTAAGACCTTCAGTAACTGCCCAATGGTGCCTTGGCACAGCCAACCTCCCCGTGATCTGTAACACTGACAGCTCAGGAGGCTTTTGAGGGATATGGCATACAAGAGTGAATTTCCAAAGTATTGTATGGGCTTGGGGTTGTATTGCTCCCTGCTGACTCCCCAGGCTTGAGCAATGCTGCAGTGCTCTGAAAATTAACTCCTTTATGGCATGATGCTCAAAACAAGCAGCCCCAGGGAAAATGGGACAGATCCAGCTCAGTGGGATTGGTCACAGCACATGCTGTTGGTGTAGCCTGCTGGCCAAGCAGCCTTGCTCCATCTGACTGTCCAGCTCTGACACAGCCCTCCAAAGCCCACTATGGCTCACAGTTAAGCCAAGGAAAAGATTAATGGGACTTGTTGTAATGTCTCCTGGCATCCCAAGAGATGTATCACTCCCAATTTGTATCACTTCTGGAACATAATCTTGAGACGGGGAGAATTATAATAATAATATAATAAGGATGAGTGTAGAGAGGCTGGAGCCAGACTTTTCTCAATGTCATCCAATGACAGGACGAGAGGCAATGGGTGCAAGTTGGAGCACAAGAGGTTTA
>JAOEGS010005064.1:0-21392 GCA_025447755.1 Corythornis vintsioides | reverse complement strand
AGGGGCTGCCCAGGGAGGTTGTGGAGTCTCCTGCTCTGGAGACATTCCAGCCCCCCCTGGATCTGTTCCTGGGTGAGGTGGTCTGGGTGCCCCTGCTCAGGCAGGGGGGTTGGACTAGATGATCTTCTAGCTCCCTTCCAACCCCTGGCATTCTGTGGTTCTGTGATTCTTCCACTCAGATATAAGTGAAAGAAGCACTGTTACCTGCTTGGAGGTGGCACCAGGTTTCCTTTAGGAAGTGCTGACCACCTTCCTTCTCAATGAAATGGGAATGGGTTTTGAAAAATTTCTCAGGGTTCATCAGTGCTCTTCTTTGTTTTGTTTTCTGACTGATCCCTGTCATAATTTGCTACAGACATAATACTGCTTGTGGAATAGCCTATGAGTCTGATACAGATAAGCAAAATTTGAGTTACACTCCAGATCAATGGCAATGTCTTAAGATACCACAAATACTCAGTGGTCTTTGCTGATCCTGAATGCCAAAAAAATACATGAGCAAGACTGTGAGCAATGTTATTAAACACACAAATATGTCATAAAAATGCACAATTTCTCATAAACAATCTGAGTTAGCAACTTCTAGAATTTATTCCAGTTGTCAATTTAAATGAAAGTTAGAATAATTCTCATCGTTTATCCTTTGCATCTTTGGTAAAGAGCTTCTAATGTTTGTCTACACTCATTCTCTGGATTCCTGTCCCAGGTTTGGGACAGGACATTAAATGTCATCCCTGGGACACTCAGCCATTTGTTGGACATTTACTGCACTTTCTTCTGCTGACTTATCTTGTACTGCTCTTGAAATACTGGGCTACTTGTCTCTGACATCTGGAGACTGTTGCTCTGTCTAGGTGCCATGGAGTACTTTTTGCACCTCTTTTCCCTTGTGACAGTAAAATTGTCTCTTGCTGGGAAGTATACAGGCAGTTTTAGTTTAATGAGTTCCACAGAGAAAAGACTTGCTGCAGTCTTTGTGCCAAAATGTGACCCAGTACTTCAACCTGAACGTGCTTGCTTAACTCTGTTCTTCTCTTCCCCCAACACTTTCCTCCAAGTCAAAAAGAGAAGACAAAGAGAGGAGGAGTCCAGTGAATGGCATGCTGATTCTCACTGTCTTCCCAGTATCAGCAGCCAGTGATAACAGGAAAGGTTATTGCCACAGGGCCCTCATTTGTGATGGGTTTATTATTCTGTCTGCCAAGAGAACTATTTTCCCTCTTTACCTTTGTCTTTATGCTACCAGGGAAACAGGTAAGGTCCCTTTTGTGCAGGAGGGTTAGGTGGTTTTATTTGGGCATCTGAATTTGGATGAGGGAAGGAGAAGGAAAGCAGGAACGTTAATAAAAAATGTACAAGGTTTACTAGTATAAATTTGATAGCAAAAAAGGTATTTTAAAAATCTTTAATGGTAGTAATGACATGTCTTCTTGCCCAACCCAGCTCAAGCATACCCCTAACATGTCCTTGAAACCTTCCCTTTTCATCTCAGTCCAGATAATGTTGCTTCATAAGCCAGTCCTCCTCCTAAACTTCTTGGCTATGACCATATTTTTCCCTAGTTGCCATGGCTCACATAAGAGGTGTCATTCCTTGCTTGAAATTAGCCAAGTCCAATACAGAAACAGGAGCCTTGGCACAGTCTGTGCCAGCCCAGTTCCACACTACATCACTCTCATGGTGTCAGTCATGCTGCTGTGTAATTGTGTGATTGACAGATTGAATGTTCAGTTATGAATTTTACTTGTGCAACAGGCAGCCTACAGCAAGGAGGGGAAGAAAGGCATGAAATATCTACCATTTCTCAAGGATGGTTTTAGCTGACAGCAAAGCACAGGTGATGGTGCAGGTGACTTACTGGGGAATATTCACCATTTGGATCCAGAGATCTTCATGGAGAAACACAGGTAAAGAACAATTTCCTAGAGAACAGTAACAAATTCACAAGCACAGAAGCATCCCTCCTATGTTTTGATCACTAGGGGTGAGTCTGGATTTCCTACATGTTCCTTAGTCTCCTCTGCTAAAAATGTCTTCAAGCTGATTACTTCAGAGAATGTTTGTGATGCAGTATTATTCTCCTAGAAAAGAACTCCACTAAACCCACTTCAAACAGATCACTGTTTCCTAGTCCTTATTCATTAACAGGCCACTGGTTTTGGATGCATAATATAGTTATAAAAAGTATTCTCTCAGCATTCTAATTTGATTTTCCCCCCCCCCCAGCTTTCTGATACTTGTATAGACATTGTGCCTATTTGATTTATTCTCAGTTTATTCTAAGACAAGACAGTCAGATCTCAACCCCACTGGTAGGACACCTCTTCCTTTGGGAAGCCAGAGAGCCTATGCAAGGGAGAAAACATTTAATAGAGGCTACAGGGTGCTGTAAGGTAGAGAGTCACTGAGGGAAATGAGAGTTGCAATTTAAGAAGAGGGGCAGCTGTGTAGGAGGAGCCATCCAGGCTGTGGAGGTGTGGAAACAATCTCCTAGGCAATGGACTGTAAGCACAAAATTTTAGCAGCTCAGAAGGTCACTGAGTTAATTGCAACCAAGGTGACAGTGGGTGGGGGAGAGCTCTGTATCAGCTCTATCTTTATTTCTGTGCTTGCTGACTTACACACTTGAAGTTTTCTCTATTAAAAAAACCCCAAGTTAATTATCTTATTTCTATTCTAGTAAAGACTTGTTCTGTTTTGAGTTTTGAAGCCTGCTGGTCTTGACCAGAGAGCTCACCAGGACATCTAGTCAGATTCTCTTTAAAGTTCTGGATGAGTTTGGATCCATTTATAAAACCTGTTTTTGCTGTCTTCTCTTTCAGTTTTCTTTGTCTGCTCTTTCTGCTGGGTTTGTTTTAAGTTCTCTCAGCTTTTTCTTTTTGTTCTCAGTTCCAGCTGTCACAGTTGGGTTGCTTCTGGAACTGAGACATAAACCTGCCCCTCTAGAGCTCATTTGGTTTTTGCCAAGTCATAGCTTATCATAGTATCATATCATGTCATACCACAGGGTCATCATGTCATAAAATGAACTGTTCAGTTTCATTCCAAGTCAATCTATTCCAACATCTACTTCAATGGCTCCTTCATGTCCCTGTGTTCCTGGAAGTATTTATTTGTTTTCAAGTGTGAGGCTTTTTTTTTCCCCATTCTGCCTCTCCTCTGGTAACATCATCACCTCCCTACTTGAGTTACCAGAAGCTGATGATTCTCAAGATCTGCCCTGTTCCTGTCAGTTCTGCTCTGTTCAGTCTAGTGGTAGTCTATGCAAGTCCTCTTGAATATCATCATATTATCTTGATTTTTCTCCATTATTAAATCCCTAAAACTTTCTGGAGATTTTTTTTTTTCTCATTTTTACTGTGAACTCAACCTTTCTTTCAATATTCTCAGAGAGTTCTCTGTCATTATCTCTCCATATTCAGCCTTGCTTACAGTGTGCTCCTCAACAACTTGAATTTCAGGCTTTTACTACCCTTCAAGCCTTAGTCCATGGTCTATTTATTTCTTTTACTACAAAAGCTCTTTTTTTTCTTCCAGTCCCTCTTTCAGTAAGTCCCTCCAATAACTTCCTGTAGCTCTTTGAAGCATCCATGGATACCTCATCTAATAAAATGTCCCATTCATGCATCTTGTTCTCATCTACCAGACACTGCTTTATGTTTACTAAAGTCTTTTTCCTGCCTTTTCACTCTTTTTTGCTCCATTTGAAGCTATTGTTTGAGGCAAAGGACACTTAAACTTTGTCTTCTTCCTGTCCTGCATCTCATCCCCTCATGTTCCTCTGTGCTTTCCTTGTCTCTTATTGCCTCTGTATTTATCTCTTAGAGCCCATTACTGTTAAGTAGTCCTTATTTTGTCATCTTTCTCCTCTTCCTCCTTCAAAACTCCATTCTTTTTTCCTTTCACCTTTATAGTTTCTTTTGTCTCATAACCTCTCATTTACAATATCTCCTTCACAGCCTTGTGGACCTCTTGTACCAAGCTCTCTTAAGCACAGAATTTTGTTTTTCCTGTACTCTTAAATGACTGCTTTTTGATTTTGCATGTAACAATAGCTCTGCCTCCACAGATCAACTTGTTTCAGTTAAGGGTAGTAGAGGGCCCTGCATCACTGTTATGTCCATGTACACAGTATTGGTGGCAGCTGCAAAATAGACATTATGTTCTATTCCAGGGGAGGGGTTCCCCTCATGTAGAAACACAGGTAAAGAATAATTTCCTACCATTACCACTGCCTACCATTTCCCAAGGATGGTTTTAGCTGACAGCAAAGCACAGGTGATGGTGCAGGTGACTTACTGGGGAATATTCACCATTTGGATCCAGAGATCTTCATGGAGAAACACAGGTAAAGAACAATTTCCTAGAGAACAGTAACAAATTCACAAGCACAGAAGCATCCCTCCTATGTTTTGATCACTAGGGGTGAGTCTGGATTTCCTACATGTTCCTTAGTCTCCTCTGCTAAAAATGTCTTCAAGGTCATGAGTTGCTCTAAATCTTTTAGGATTAATCTTCTAGAGCAGCAAACAAAGCTCTACTATAAACAGAAGGCTCAGAAGTTAGTATGATGTCTGATAATTGTGTGGGCCAGATACAGGGAACAACATGAACCTTATTACTGTTGATTAATAACACTGGGATGTCAGATGATAAATCTCTTGGGACAGGACCATGAGAGAAGTGTGAGTCTTCAGTCACCCCTCCCCTCATACTACTGGAGCTTTCACTATAAAGGCAGTAGGATGGGAAAGGCTAGGAATGATAGAATGATAGTGATAGAAACAGTTTGGAGTCCCTCTGGAATCTGTAATATGGTGTATACTGGTTGTACACTTCTCCTCTTGACTGCTGTGGGGTAGTCTAGAAACTTTTGTGAGCCTTTTCAAGAGTCTTATGTGCACCTGAGGAGTCAAGCCAGGCATTTGTGATGAGTGAGAGATGATGAGGGCATCTTCCTCCTTGTTTACATCTTCCTCCACTTCTGTGCTAATTCCAGGTGAGAGTAGTTGCTTTGAATTTAACTAAACTAGTGGCAGTGAGGCTGGGACAAAAAAAAAGATTATTGGTGCCTTGGGGAATAGAGAGGTTGTTAATTGTGCCCAGGTTGCTGACAGTGCTTTCCTCCTAGGGGAAAGAGAGAGAGGGGTGATTTATAAGCTGAGCAGCACGATAAGATCAGTGTTCAGGACACAGGAAATAATGTGACACAAATGCAGTATCTCTAGAGATGGTGTGCATTTTGTCATGCACTGGAATGGTGAATTTCAGTTCTCAGTCTTTTCCTTGTTAGACAATATCTGGGTACAGAGATAAGAGGTAAAAAGGGTGTTTGATGAGAAGTGTTCTCCCACTGGGAATTGGATAAATGCTGGGTCCTTAGCTGCAGAAGTCCTCAGAGCTAAGCCCTTGGTTTGTGCAGGTACAGCACTCTGTGCATACTGATTGCTCAGTTCCATCTGGGTAGTTAGCACTCTGTGACTCCTGCACTGGCTGACATCTGTTAGACTGTGAGGTCGTGGGTCTTGGGGGTTGTTTTCCTCCTGAGGGTGTCCACCACAGAGGACAGCAAAGGCTTCTTGTTTGGCTAGCACCTAGAGCCATTTGGTGAATGTTGGCCTTGGGGTTCTTCATGCTTTTATTGGTGAGCTGAGTGAGGTTGGGGCCAGTTTGGAGCTGATGGAAAAAACCTTTTGGGGTAGAATTATCTTGTTTTAGACTGCAATTGTATAACTATTTTCCAGGGCAATTCCTTAAGAAGACAGACAGTAGAGCTTGATTAGCTGGCTCTAGGGGGTTCTTTTTTATACTGAAGCAATTTCTGATTTTTATTCTTGTACCTCTTGAAAAACAAGAGCTAGAAGCATCTCACAGCATCTTCCTGCAGAAGCTGATAGCGTGTGGCCTAGACAGGGGCACCCTTCTCTTGGGTTAAAAACTGGCTGGGTGACAGGGCACAGGGAGTGGTTGTCAATGGTGCCACATCCAGTTGGTGTCTGGCGACCAGTGGTGTCCCTCAGGGTTCAGTACTGGGCCCAGTTCTATTCAACATCTCTATTGATGAGCTGCATGAGGGGGTTGAGTCCACCCGTAGTCAATCTGCAGATGACACTAAGCTGGGGCAGACTGTTGGTCTCCTGGAGGGCAGGAGATGCTGCAGAGGGCCCTGGCCAGGCTGGGTGGATGGGCTGAGGCCAATGGGCTGAGGTTCAACACGGCCAAGGGCCAGGGCCTGCACTTTGGCCACAGTAACCCCCTGCAGCTACACACTGGGGGTGAGTGGCTGGAGAGCATCCCAGTTGAGAGGGACTGGGGAGTGCTGGGTGCCAACCAGCTGAAGATGAGCCAGTGTGTGCCCAGGTTGGACAGGCTGGGATCAGGAACAGTGTGGCCCAGGACTAGGGATGTGATTCTCCCCTGTGTCTGGCACTGGGGAGGCCTCACCCTGAGCACCGGGGGCAGCTCTGGGCCCTGCACTTCCAGGAGGACATTGAGGGGCTGGAGGGTCCAGAGGAGAGAGACAAGACTGGGGAGGGGACTGGAGGGAAAGGCTGCTGAGGAGAGGCTGAGGGAGCTGGGGCTGTTCAGCCTGGAGAAGAGGAGACTCAGGGGAGAGCTCATCACTCTCTAAACTGCCTGAAGGGAGGCTGTAGGCCGGTGGGTGCTGGACTCTTCTCCCAGGCAACCAGTGACAGAACGAGCCTGAAGCTGCCCCAGGGGAGGTTTAGGTTGGATCTTAGGAAGCACTTCCTTAGGCAAAGGGTCATTAGACACTGGAATGGCTGCCCAGGGAGGTGGTGGAGTCACCATCCCTGGTGGTGTTTAAAGAAAGATTGAATGTGGCACTGAGTGCCATGGGCTAGCTGGGTGTGGTGTCAGGTCTTAGGCTGGACTTGATGCTCTCAAAGGTCTATTCCAGCCTCACCAATAATTCTGTGTAATTCTATGTAATTCTGTGTAAGAATTTACATTTACTTTGGGTAAATGTTCCTATTAGTTTTATCTAGTGGCTGAGATGAGTGTTTTCCTCCAATAAGTGTAATAGTAACTGAAGATCTGGTGCTGTGTTCCAGCTTTGATGTTTGCTGGGGATTATGTGATTGGTCCTTAGGTTTTCTATATATGATGTATGCTTACATTCTATATTGATTTTATATTTTATACACTACAGAGTATATGCTGTGCATCATTTTGTATGTAAGCCATAGTGACACTGGTCATCCAAAAGCATCTCAGTATGTGGAGAGCAGTTAGTGCCTTTATGATGGAAAATTAGGAGGATATCCAAATATTCTTCTCTGATTTCCTAAACATGGTTACTTAGAAACTCTTCTTAAAGGTGGGTCATTACAAGTCTTGTCCTACTGATGGACCATAGTCTTCCTCCATGAAACATTGCTTATTGACAGTAAAGTGAATGCTGGAAAGAAGGAAAGAGGTGAGCCTGTATGAGGCAGCACAGATACTGCATTTATAAATATTACAAGCCTACCTGACCTGCCACCAGATGGAGGTTTTAATGGCTTAACAGTGTCTAAGAATACAAAAAACACTGAATGAGGTGGTTTGTGGAGAAAATTAAGTGTGTCTTCCTCTGAGAGACTTTCTCTACCCCATTCATGAGGACCATGCAGACTGAGAAAAAGCAAAATGAGCCTCCAGGAAAAAAAACCATTTACAGGGCTCTGCAAAGTGAAATATTGAGACTACTATTCTGGTCCCAAAGGAAAGGTGTTTGGTCTCTCTCCCTCATCCTGCCTGCAGTTTTTGTATCCTGCAGCATGAGAAGCTTGGAAAGCATTATTCTGGAGAGGTGCTGTGTACAAGAGGCAGAAGCTGTTAATAGAGGCTCTTTAGTGACTGTGTTTGAGGCACGTGGGGTATTCCTTTCTTGTACATGATTTCTAGGATCCTGAACTCACTGGTCTGTTGATAAATAGCCATCAAAAGACACATGGTCACAGGCAGCATGCTGACAGTGCTGGAAGGTGTCTAGACCATGTTGCTGGAAGCTGCTTCTCATTGCTGTCAGTGGTGTTGGCTAAACTCACTGGGTTTTTGCCTGCCTGAGAAACGAGTGGCAGAGTTGCTGCTGCTTCTCTGGTGAACCATGGACTTGGAAAAAATTGTCTTGGGGCAATGAGTGTGCACCCATCTTGTTTTACCTCCCCATAGTTGCTGGCATCTTTGTGATTGTTACTCATCCTTCTGGACACCTGGTATCTGGAGAGAAAACCAGGAGGCCCACTGAATTTTGTTCCCATTGCAAATACAGCTTGCTCACGATGGGGATGTGTGAAAGAAGAGATCTGGATGATCATTTCTGCTTTCTGTCTCTCTGCTTCTAGTGCTGTCTGTCTTACTGCCTTCTTTTTTTTCCACCCCTGCCTTCCCTCTCCTTTGGGAGTTCCCCTCTTGCCCACACCTGCTATTCAATCCTGGCAGAGTTAGTGCCTTCTGCTGAGATCAGACACAGCACTGGGGCATCATGTGGCAGAGGAAGGTTGCTATAAATATATTTAAAGCCTGCAATCACTGCCTTTGGGCAGGAAGGGGAGAAAGTGAGAGGGGCACAAGGAGGAGGAGGGACAGAGGGAAAGTGAGTGCAGGAACAAGACAAATCAGAGTGGTCTGAGGAGAGAAAGAAAGGAAGGAAGGAGCAGAATAGAGTGCAGAAGCCATGAACACGAGGTGCTTCTAGGTAAGGCTCAGAGAGGCAAGCTCCACTGCAACTGTGAGGAAGAGTAGAGCCACGGAGAGGCAGGAACCCCACTCGAAGTCAGCTCTGTGGGGGGGGAACACTGCAACACAGCTGTGTCTGCTTTGAGACCTGCAGGCACTGCAGGATACCCCTGGAGGCAGGACACCAGCCCGGGGGGCCAGGGGCCAAGCTGCACCACCCGGAGAACTCCCTCAGCTACCCACAGGTAGGGCTGGGCAACTGGGGCTTTTGTGGCAGCACAGGTCTCCCTGGGATCACACAGGCTTTTGGGGCTCCCAGAACAGTGCTGTGGAGCACACATCCCTCTCCATTCCCAATCCCAGCAACTCTCTCCTCCTCTTGTTGACTCCCAGAGAAAGCATTAAGTTTCCCAGTTCTACTTATGTTCATGTTATGTTCTGCTTATGTTACATGGGTCTACATGGTCCAGGAGTGCTCTCAGCATTTCAAGTCAGGGGTAACTCCCACCTTCCATGAACACAAAGAGAGTGGGAATGGGCAAGGTGTGATGGGGAAGATCAAACAGACCATTAATCTTTGCAGTAGCAAAGAGAACCTGCAGCTACCATCAGCTGCATACTGATATTAATGTAAGAGTGAACAAAACAAAAGCTCTCTTCTGATTTTTCTGTGACCAAAAACCACTTTATGGTCATAGACCCATACATTTATATTGATCTCTTTGGTAACTCTTTTAGGAGAGCTGTGACAGACTTTCTAACCCTTAAACTTTACCTGGCTTGTGGTCTGTTTCATGTAAGTAGCAGTTCAGAAAAATACCTGGGATATGAATGTACTCTGTGGCTTCTTCATCCTCTGTATCTCCTCTGTCTCTCCTTTTGGGACAGCCTCCTGCAAAGAGGAGGTTTTATAGCACAGCCCTGGTGTCTTATTTCTTACCACCTTGCTCACACTAAGCTGATGTAGAGATGCTTTAGACCAACAAAGAAGGATGAGGGAGAGAGTGTGTGAATGTGAAATTCACACAGAGTAGATGTTTCTCCTTCCATGAATACAAATCCCCTTACCTGAATGACTGGGGGATGAGGGAAGGGATGCATTAACCTTCTGAAGACTTCCATGATAGGAAAAAAAGCCACATTTTCTACCAAGGAAATGTCTTCTGTAAGCATCCCAGTGAGGACTGTATGTGCCACACTGAAGAAAAAGTCCAGGATAGCACTCCTGGCTGGTCAGTTCTGTGCCCATATCCAGGAATTTCTTTTCTGAAACTGTCTGATACATCTTGAGGTTTGCAAATGTCTCCTACACTAAACACTCCCAAAACCACTGCCTGGGTGATTTGAAAGCAGCAGCCCAAGCAGGAAGGGGGGTGTGTGTGTGTGTGTGTGTGAGGGGAGCACTTCATGCTCTATTTGTCCTGACACAAGGCAATCCCTTGGCTGCAGCAGCCACACTAATGGCAGGACAAAGCATTTGGGTTGTCTTGAGGCAAGACCACCCAACTCTGTGCTCTTGCTACCTGGCACTGGGGCATCTGTGCTCTCTGCTCCAGAGGCATACTGCTCAATGTATGCCAACACACAACCTCAGGGCACAAACAAGCAAGCCATCAAATGCATTCCCCAATCATGCCTCCAGGAAATGGTGCCCCCAGCATTTGTGAACACAATTTGCAACCTAAAAAACCAGGCAGCTGTACTGAGAGGTTTACTGAAAAATATATCCTCATAATATTTTCACCTGCACATATGTTTAGTTATGACCCTCTATGCAGATATATTCTGTGAAAACAAGCCTTGCTGTGATACACACATTTTTTTTTCTAGCCATTCATGCACATGCAGTTGAAATATAAAGAACCATGAAGATTTCTTTCCCCACTGTCATGTGAAAAAAACAGGTTTCTGAGAGAGCTTTTGATTCTGTTGTGCTCTTTTCCTAGCTGATGCCTTGTGGTGTATATATAGATTGGAGCTATTTCAAACTGGCTCTGTGACTTAATTGGGTTTACACAGACCCCAGAACAGTGCAATCTTGATCTTTGGCCTGAGACCTTTCATGCAGTTGATGGTCAAAAACCATAATGGTTAATAATAATAGTAGTAGGATAAAAATAGCAATATATACATCATTTTGGACATTAATGTAACAGCAGATATATGATAGGCAATATATACTGATAAAAATACACCTTCCCATGCACTGTATAAAAACATTTTGTATTGTTTTCTGCATGAGCAAGCAGCTGCAGCCAGTGAGGTCTTTAGAAGCTGTGTTGTTGATGACAGGGAAAGGGTGTTCATGGCAGAGAGCTCACTCAGCTATACACAGATGGGTTTAGAGGGAGAAGCATGTAATAAGTAGTAGGTAATTCCTGTCTTTTCAAACCTCTCTGGTTTTCCTGGTGCTCAAAACCCCTGTGTTCCTGCTGTTAGAAAGGGAGCATCAGAGGAGGGAAACAGTCAGAGTCCCACTGTGACAGCTTACCTTGTATATGAAGTTCTTCAGCCTGGTGTGTCACTGTCCTGTCTCTGTTATGGGGTCAGAGCTTCATTTGCTCAGTGCTGATAATCCCATGGTTAATAATAATGTTAAACTTGTCAGCTTCCAGTACAGTGGTGATTGGAAGAATGTTTTCAGATGTTCAGGTAGGATTAAATTGTTTAAGAGAGAGCAGGTGAGTTGTCTTAAGAACAGGATGATTTAAAAAGCCTGGATGTGCATTCTGTGCAAATGGGCAGGGGGGCTGGACTAGGTGATCTTCTAGGTCCCTTCCAACCCCTGACACTCTGTGATTCTGTACCTCTCACATCTTCCTGTTCTCCAGCTGAAGTGTGGAGAGTTTGCTGGCCAAACCATTGCTCACTCTCCTCTTGCTACTCAGAAACTGTTAGAGAAGCAGAGGCTGTGGTGGGGAGGAGGTAAAGGGTTAAAGGGTCACCTTCTTGCAGGTGGAAAATGACAATCCTCGTTCACTGAAGGACATGTGAGGAGGAGAGAGAGGCTTTGTCTCTGCTTCTCAGATGCACACCTTCCCCAGCTGTACTCTGAAGGAGCAAGGTAGGATAGCTGCTCTTCAGAGGATCTGATAAACACACTGGGGGGCACAGTCAGGATCCTTCAGGCTCCCTTGAGGACTCATGGTTGACAAGGCAGCACAACTGCCACGGTCACTACCTGTGACATGTCCCTGGTCAGGGCTGTAGCCAGCTGTGGATTGCATGTAACCAGGTAGTACCTGTTGAGCAAGACTAGATGAAGCAGTTAGAAAATCCAAAGTGAGAACTTTGCATGGTGCTTTGGGTAACTAATGAGAGGAGGTGTGCAGGGCCCTGTGATATTTCTGAGCTGATGCTGCTTCTTTCCCTCTGCAGGCACCATCAGTGGCTGTGTTCCCTCTTAAGCATTCCTTGGCAGCAGGAGGAACAGATGCAGGACATTCCTGCAGCCCATTTGATAGCCTAAGACCTCTTGAAACCTCCAGAGATGTTTGCCAGTGCTGCTGAGGACAGTCCTGAGGGTGGCAGCCTCGTGTGTACTACTCTTTTCTACCTCCAGAAAGCCTACTCAGTCTCTTAATTCCACAGCCAGCTCTTTCTCAGCTTGTTGGAAAGCAATTCATATTCTGTGATCTTCTCTTGTACCCCACAAAAGTAGGTGAAAGGATTTTTGAGAGATTAGGAAGAGAGAACCAGAAAGGAAAAAGAAAAAGAAGATCTGCTGCATCTGTCTGAGGGTTTCTGTGTCTCTGTCTCCCTGCTTGGATCCATTTGAGTCTGCACCTCAGAATGTCAGTAGATCTGTGTTTTGACTTTTAATTCTGTTGGTGAAGGAGCATTTATCTTGCTTTTTCCTTCTGATCTCCCCTGTTTTCTAGCTCTATGGCCAATACACAGACCAGATAACAGACTTTGCAGAGAAGGAAGCAGCAAAACTACTGAATAAGAAGCAAGACCTAAAGAACAATGGAAGACCCCTGAAACGTGGGAGTCAAGTAGAGATCAAAGAAGAGCACTATTCCAAATGTCAAGGTAGGGTTAATTCACCTCTCATTACCCTTAGAGCAGATACTGGCCAGAGAGATGGAAGAGTGGCAAGAAACAGGAAAGGAATCCCAGTGGATCAAAAGACTTTTTCATGCAAGTTCTCATCAGAGAGCCATGATCTGCTTGGGGGAAAAAGATCAGTCCTAAGTTAGTATTTTTTTTCCACAGCAGATCTTTGTGACAGGAGAAAAAGGGGGTTCTGGTGCCAGATTTTTTCTGCTAGTGCAGAAGAGCTTAAATCCTGCCCTGTCACACTTCCCCCCTCACACTGGGGGAGATTTCCCAGGACTGTGCAAGAGTGGGATGGGCACCATGAAGCCCACGATGCTTCCAAAGAAATTCTTCTTGTGGTCAGCTCTCAGCACAGGAGCAGAGAGAGACACACAGGCTTCATCAGTGTTCCCTCTTCCCTCTGCAGACTGTGCCAGGCGTGTCCAGAAGTATGTTACAAAGAAGCTTGGAGAGGACTGGATTTTCCTGGTCCTGCTGGGTCTGGTCATGGCGTTGGTGAGCTGGGGAATGGATTATGCCAGTGCCAAGAGCCTACAGGGTGGGTGCCAGTCAGGTGCTGCACAAGCACACCACCAATGATACAAATGGTTTATGAAGCCCAGTGACCATTTATCCTCCTGCTTCAGCATGGGTGTCCCTTCCTCACCCCTCCTTGCCTGTTGAAGTGCTTGCAAGGTAGTGGAGAAAAGGTTCACTAGGAAGGGGTTCTTTAAAGGGATGGCAGAGAAAAAATTGTAAGCAAGCAGGCAGAATCAAAGGATGCATTTATGATGAGCCAAAGACAAGCCATCATTTTAAACCCCCTTCCTTCCTGCTCCCTGGAATCTGCAGGGTGACAGGGAAGTGGTGCTGTGCTGCTTCCCATCCTACCCAGGAATACTGAGCACATGGGGATGGGCTCTTAGATGCCCTCCTGATATTGTTGCTGCTTTTTACCTTCTTTTTGTTCTTTCTTATTCTAATTTATACAGTGCCCTGCAGTTTCCTTCTACCTGGCCACACAGTGCTCTTTTCATCATCCCTGTCTTAGATCCCTTCACTTCTTTTTTCCTCTGGTTCCTCTCCTTTGCCTTCTGTAAGAATGACAAGATCTTTTGGTCCCCCTGCCCATCATTTCAGTGCACAGATGCACACACAACTTCTCCCACACCCTGTTGGCTGCACTGTTCCTTTGTCCTGACCCTCAGTGTCCCACTCCTTTCTTCTCAGTGCTCTTGGCTGCTAATGTCCACCAGACACTGCAGTTCCTCAAACCTCCCAGTATTGCTTCAGCTCAATGTTCCTCCCTTTAAAAGCTTCCTCATCTACCAGGCTCCAGGCTTATCCTACCCATCTTTAATCCTCCCAGCAGCCAAGTCCTTTTTGTTTACTTGTTTCTTTGGGTTTTTATTATTTTTTTTTTTATTTCCCTCCACCAGGTTTCAACCTCCTGCTGTGTGGGAATCCAGCTCAGGCAATTCTTGGCTGCTCAAGCAATGGTGCCACTGCTGTTCTAACACTTAGCACAGCTCCCTTCATACTACTGTTCTAAAAGGCAAATAATAATCAAGAGCTTTAAAGATAGATTTTACAAAGGAACAATTTTTTTTTTTCATGTGACTGAGATGGAGGATAGAGCACTAGCTGCTGGTTGACCATTTTATTGTCCTTCAGGACTCACATAAGACCCTGAGGCTGCCAAATAAGAAGACCCTGTGCAGTGATTCATCCTCACAACTGCATGTAACATGCCTCTTCTTACACCACATTTGGGCACAAGTGTTAACAGTGTCTGAGAACACAGAGCTGCTTCTGTGCATTCCTGTTTTATTTGGAAACTTGTACTCAAAGCTGGTCTTAGAAAAGGAGGAGTTTAAGATAGCACTTCTGAGGGAGATTTACTGTCAGTAAGTTTAGCAAATGTGTGACTCTTTGATGTCTGCCAACGTGTCTGGAGCAGCTGTGGTTGCTGACAACTTCTTTCTTTGTCTGTCCACAGCCTACAAGTGGATGTACAGAGAGCTGCACCCAAATGTTCCTCTGCAGTACCTGGCTTGGGTCACATACCCCCTTCTTCTCATTCTGTTTGCTGCCATTTTCTGCCACCTGGTCTCTCCACAGGCTGTTGGTGAGGGCAGAAGGCATGGCAAGATCTGTTTCTGTCTGTCTCATTTTCCCTCTTCTGTGTGCCTGCTGGTTTTGGTCATCTCCTCCTCTGCCCTTGTTTTCAGGATCTGGGATCCCAGAGCTCAAGACTATTATGAGGGGAGTGGTTCTCAAGGAATATCTCACTCTCCAAGCTTTTGTGGCCAAAGTTGTGGGTCTCACAGCTGGGCTTGGAAGTGGGATGCCTGTGGGGAAAGAGGTAAATATTGCTCTTTTCATGTGCAGTAAGTGGCCAGGGTCTGGGATGCAGGAAGAGTTGTCTGTAGAGGGAGATCTAGAAATGTTTTCCTCCTTTTGCCACCATTCCCCTTCTCAAACTATGCTCCTTCCAGCAACACTTATATTCCATTGGCCATTTTCCTTCCACTTTGAAAGGCCTGATATAGAAAACATCAAAGAAGTCAAGTCAGGTGCTCTTTGAGAGAGAAAAAAAAGAAGATGGGAGAAGTGGCTGAGGTTGCCAAAAGAGATCTTCAATGAGATCTTCAATGGCTAAATGGGTGTCAGTCACCAGAGGGTAACTCTCTCTGATTTCCTTCTCCTCTTTTCTTTCAGGGGCCTTTTGTGCATATTGCCAGCATCTGTGCTGCAGTACTCAGCAAATTCATGTCAATCTTCTGTGGTGTGTATGAGGTAAGGAGCAAGATACAGCTTCTCCATGGGCTGAACTCCCAAGACATGTAGAATAGTGTTGGTAGGACACAAAACACAGAGAAAGCATAGGGATTGAAATACACTTCACTATTTATAGAGCAGTAAAATGAAAGCTGAAGAAAATGGTGTGAGGCCAGATAACCAGTCAAATTACTGGGTAGGACCAGCAGTTACCCAGAAGCTGGTTAGGAATATACATTTGCCAAGTTTTCAATCTCATTATGCTGATACCTTTGCACTGTGATCATTGTCCATGTGGAAAAGGAGCTGCAGATAAATCTCAATTTGTCTTTAAGCCAAATTTTTACAGCATTGCTAATTACAGACACTGATATATAGACCCTGATTCTGTATCTAGGCTTTTGCTCTCTGCAGGCTGGTCACTCTATTGACTAGTTGTATAAAAAAATCTGTTCTATACAGCCAACTGCAGCAGTTGCTTTGCATGCAGGCTTTGAGCAGAAACTGGCTGTGCAATACAACCATGGGAGATGCTGTTCTGCTGGAGTTAGGTCTTGTCTGTGCAGCAGGACCAAATGTCCCTTCTGAAGACCAGCTGACAGTACTAAAGCATGTAGATCCTGTCATTTATCATAGCAGTGCCTGAATCTGCTGCTGGCTGTTGCTTTGTTCTATTGTTCTGGATTCTAACCCCCTGGCTTTGCTTCCTCTGACCCCAGCATGCCCCTGGCTGGCTGCACTCCCTGTTCCAGACTGTGCAGAGGCACTTCGACCTCCTGGTGGTGGCTTGTGCAGTTGGAGCTGGATGTGGCTTCAGGGCTTCTCTTGGAGGCAAGTGTCTTCCTATATGAGACATTTACTGTGCAACTCCTTTAGCTTCTTGCTCTGAGACTCCTTGCTCTCAGGGAAGGTTTTTCCACAGATACCTCTCCACCCAAGCAACAAATATTTCTTTTGGCGTGTGACTGGTGGCAGTAAAAGAAAGGGAAAGTGGTGGGAAAAGTGGCACCTATTAACCTGCTGAGTTCTAAGAATGCAGCTTGGTCAGTCTCTGCCTGCCATGGGCATTGGTCAACCTGGAAAAGACCAAGGGTTGTCCAAAATAACCATAAGGAGTTAAAAAAAAAATCATGTAAGGAGTAGCATCTAAGGATGGGAGGCATTGGCAATTATGCCAGGAAGTGATAATATCAACAGGAGACTATGATATTAATACTTTATTAGCAGACTGGAGAACATGTTCCCCTCCCCTAAGGGTGACACAGCACTGGAACAGCTGCCCAGAGAGTCCAGGGAATTTCCAGCATTGGAGATCTTCAGGACTCACCTGGACAAGAACCTCATCTAGCCTTGAAATTAGCAAATCTCTGAGCAGGTAGTTGGAGGAGACACCTCCAGTGGTCCCTTCCCACCTTTTGTAGCCCTGGTTGGGCACCTCTTATGGGCTCCCATCAAATTGCCAAATGTGTTCTCCACTATCTTTAACTCAGCCCAGGACACAGCTTGCAGCTCTGTGTCATATTGCCCATGGTGTATCACTTCTGGATGTTGCTGCTAGTGAACATTACCTGGTGTATTAATGAGAAGCCCTCAAAGTGGATTGGAAAAGTCAGTTTAGCCCTTGAGATGCAAAAGGTGTCCAGCTTACCTTTTCTGAGTACTCTTTCTCTGGTACTCTTTTGTCTGGCTGGCTGCTTTGGTCTACCTGGCTACTCCTGTATTGCTGCACAGGGCTGGTCATGAGAGATGCCATATGCCACAGGCTGTCCTCACTGCTTGCTACAGGTCTGTCTCACATTGTTCTCCAACACTGTCCCATGAGGCTTTGCACCTTCAAACAACTCTTGCCATGCCAAGTTTTCTAGGTTGTGTGAAGATAACCTTGAGGCAGCTTCTGTTTGACACTCTGTCAAACACCTGCTCAGGTGTTCCTGAACAGGAATTCATTGTCTTCTGGCCTTAGAATTCAGTCTGGCCACTCAGATTCCCACCATAATGCAGGACCACCCTTTCTCAAAACACTCATGGTCCAACAGCCTGCTTTGAGAACACCTGATAGCAGAAAGTATCAAATGCTTTTAGCACTGATGTATTACACACCAAGTAGGATTTAGGCAACAAAACAGAAAACCTATCTGCTCCTCTTTCACTATTCTCACACATTTCAGGGTGTGAGAAATCAAATATTGGAGAAAGATTGGAAGAGTATTTTCTCTCTTTCAACAGCTCTGTATCTTCCAAACCTGAACTGGGAGAGACTCTACTTTTTCTATCTGCTGTTTTCCTACATAATGAGGATTGTTTTCACCAGGACAGCACAATACTTTACCAGTTGATCTGTTTCCTCTTCACCTACCTGTGGTGACAGGTGGCACGTGTGCACACTTGGCTCTGTGCACGTGCCTTGTGCACACAGGCTAGCAGGGTGAATTTTTGGGGCACACGTGCATCCCGAGACTCCCTGACGAAGCAAAAGAGATGGAGTAAACCACACTGATGTGGCAACTGCCAATTCTGTCACTCACTCTCTGCTTTCTTTCCTTCTTTCTTCTGTTTGTCTGTCTCTCTCTCCCTTTCACCAGTAGCAGCCATATTATTACACAGATGTCCTGACCGTGGGTTGTGCTGTGGGGGTCGGCTGCTGCTTTGGGACACCACTTGGAGGCAAGTGGCTGTTCTCTTTCCTTTTTCTCAGGTACCTAAATCCTCTCCTGCCTAGTCCTCTTCTCTCCCCCTTTCCTGCACCATGTGTTTGATTTGTCACCTGCTTTGACCAAAGAAGCTTCCCTTTAGCATTAGCAACCTCTCCAGCATCTCTGACAGCCTTTTTTTCCACATGTTGTCAGCCTTCTAGAGTCAGGAGGGGAAGGGTGTCTCCAAATGAGCAGTGGTCTCCAAATGGGGTTGTGCATGCCCCAGGGCCTGTGCCAGATCATCCTTTTGTGAGAAGGAAATACTGGGGTTTTTTTTGTCGTTGTTGTTTTAATCTAAACAAGAACCAAAGCAAAACTTCATTAATATTCAGCATCCATATTGGCAGTGCTGACCTCACCTGGCCCATGTGTCAGAAGGCCACACATCACAGTGGATTTGTGGGTTGTATTATCTAGCATGAACTAAACTAACCCTCACAATATGGGCAAGTGGCTTAAGAAGATTCCTGCAAGGAAACCACGGATTGAAGAGAACACTCTTAATGGAGCAGAGATGAATGACAAGAAAATGGCAGAGCTGACACTTCTGTTCCTGGTACAGTTCTTCACTGGCCACATTCCAAGGTACAATGAGCAGCTAATCAGGTCTGACAAGAAGTTGGCCAAAAAGAAAGTTCAAAGGCTTTTTTAAATATGGATTTACATACATTATGATTATTGATGAACTTCACCTCACGTGTATGTTGTGCTTTGAAAAGTTAGCTAATGACACTATGAAGCCATCAGAATTAGCAGACATGTAAGAACTAAGCATCCAGAACATGAACATGAACCTTTACCATTTTTTTCTTGATGTTTCAACTTATGTGATACTCAGTGTTTTACAAAATTTCACTGAACTTAATGATAAATGATTAGAAGCCTCCTTGGAGGTTTCTTGCTTCATAGCAAAAGACAGAAAGGTACATATCACCTGGCACAGTAAAAATGGCTGTAATAATTAGCAGATATCAGTACAGCAGCAAACTGAAATGCTTTCCTCTGTCAGCAAACATTGTGGGAAGATGCACAGAAAACATTGCTGCAAGTTTGGAGAAGCAAGTATCAATACAAATCACACAGCCATGCAGCTGTAAAAAAAAAAACCCAACAGATGTTTCTAACATGTCTCAGCTCATGACATTTACTAGATTCTGTTTTGATAGTGAAATACATGAAGAACTACTTTCTGGGAGCTCCTGAAGGGAAGATCTACCAGAGAAGCTTTTTCTCAGCAGTAAATAGCTACTTTAACTAAAATACTTCATGGCAAAGCTGTGCAAGTGGTAACAGCTGGTGAAGCAGTTCCTTTGACTGAGATAAGAAAAGGATTGTGCACTAAGATCACATCTGACCATGAAAATCCATTGTACTACACAGATACTTGCTGCTTAGCTCATGCCAGAGGGAGGGGGTAAAAAGAGTTGTTGAATTTAAAGACCAGTTACACTTTTTTCCTTCCCAAAAAGACAAGTGTTCTGAATTTGTGATGACAAACATCTGTCAGCAACATGGCAGTTCCAAGAAATTTCACATCCTTGTGTATCTCTTCAAGATGAAGGATGCAGTGGGTGACAAGCAGTTCCAACAGTGGATGAGAAAATAACTGCTTTTCAAAAGAAACTGGTGGAGAAACTTGTGAATTTGTTGCCAAATACAGTGTGTGTTCCCTACAAAAACTCTCAGACCTGGACACTTGGAAAAAACTTGGAAACAGAAGTTTCAAACCTGTTTTAAAATCTTCAAGATGAAGACTTTTGATGGGTTTTGAACCCACTTGTTAAAAACACAAAAATTCTGGTTACTTTGCACTTTTTGGTTACTTTGCAAGAACAACTGATGGACTTCAGGGAAGATGAAAATCCACTATCTGCCAAAAATCTCAACAAAAATCTTTGTGTAAGTGCTGGCTGAGATTGAAAACAAACCTTATTTTTATAAAATGGTGGTTTTTAAGATTAAAAATTAGTATTGTGGTTTAATCAGCACAGCCAACAATGCATTTCTCTTATTTGGATCTAGGTATCTTTGTGACACATCTTTCTGAGCTATGACAGCTGTTAAGATCCAGGATCAAAATAAACTGAACGTGGAGCCAGACCTTTGAATCACAGGATCAAGATTTGAAAAAACAAAGGCTGTAGATATTTTTTAGTGACAATAATGAAGTTCTGATAGTAAATACAACGGTTTCTTTTTAAAAATTTTTATTCTTTAGCTTTTATCTCATCCTTTTTACATTTCTAGAGATGGTGTATGCTTTGTATGGTAGACAGTACATTAGCACAGCAGTCCATGTGTCTGATTTTGAAACAAATGCACATTTCCTGGGAGCTGTGTGCTCACAATGATGGGGATCTAGTAAAGAACTGGGCAATAACAAACCATGGGGACGTCCAGTCAAAGAACTGTGGAGACCACTGCTCTGCAAGAGTCATGAGAAGCCTTTCTCATGCTTCTAACATTGCACTTCTGATTTTCACTTTCTTCCCTTTCCAACTCTTTCTAGGGGTCCTCTTCAGCATTGAGGTCACTTCCACTTACTTTGCTGTGCGTAACTACTGGAGAGGCTTCTTTGCAGCTACATTTAGTGCCTTCATCTTCCGAGTCCTTGCTGTTTGGAACAAGGATGCAGGTAATCCAAGAGCTCTTCTGGCTCTTTGTACACAAGTTGCTCTGTTCATTTATTGGTTTCCATCTTCCTCAAACCCACAACTGTGGAGGATGTTGTCTGAAATTCAACCCGTGACTTCCCTCAGTAGAGGAGGGAAGAGAAAGGGAAATATTTGATATAATCAATTGTATAATCCAACCTGCTCCTAGGTGTGCTGGGGATATGACTGAGTATGAGTCCTCAGCAAGAAAGAGGGTCCCTGAGGTGGGCATCTACATCTACAGCATAAGCTTCTGTCATCTGCTGGAAATGCCATCATCTCTTAAATAGAAACATAAAACCCAAATAGTCTATAAATTGGAGATGATAAAATGATTAGGGGGCTACAGGATTGGGAGGGTATCCCAAGGGTCTGAAAACTGAGTGCAACATTTCAGCAGACAGAAAAAGCACAGGACAAGCTTGGTCAGGAGAGCATTTCAGACACCATGGGGATGAGCTACAGTTGATGCAGGAGGCTGCTATTTCTTTTATTATTTATTCTTATTATTCCATTCTATCTATATTTATTTTTTTATTGA
>JAOEGS010005063.1:0-18494 GCA_025447755.1 Corythornis vintsioides | reverse complement strand
GTTTTGTTTTTCAACGTTACTGTTTCACATTGCTGTTTATATTCTGTACAAATACACACACACGTATATATATATAATATAATTATTTTCTCCTTATAGGTCTTCTGGTCTTGTATTACTAGATTTAATGTAATATCTGTCCAAACCAGAACAATGTATTTGTATATAACGAGAGCGTGGTGTCCCTTCCCCCCTTAACTCCATGAGATCCCACACATACATGGGACTGTACCAGGAACTTCCCGACCCCATCATGCTCCACACTCTCCCGCAGCCACTCGCGGCAGTGGCAGGAAACAAAAGAAAGCAATGGGGCTGCATGATCACTCTGTGCTGTTACCCCATCATACCTGGCCCACCTGGCCAGGCCCACTCCACCCACCGCCCATGAAAAAAAGCTGCAACCCACCGCGACACCACACATACACACACACACACACACACACACACACACACACACACTCTTATTGTGTTCAGGGAAAGGAAAAAGAAAAGTTTTTTTAAAAAAACTTGCTACTCCCTGACAGTGGCCAAGAAAGAATAAATACCTCATGAATTCTCAGTGATGTTTCACTTACAAACCATAATGGGGGCATAAGCTGTAAAAAAATATTGTATTTTACTCTTGTTCCAAATGCCTGGTAGCTTAGTAATATATGAAAGGTTAAAAAACTCATCTTATCCTTTCAAAAGTATCACCTTTGTTTTAACCTAATAACCTCCGGTTCATCTGCATTTTCCAAAAAGGAGCTGTTTGCAAACAGCTTTTTCCTTTTCTCCCTTCCTGCAGCCACGCCTGACAGACCACAGCCTTCATTTTCCTAGCCAAGGAAAACGGGTTTCAATTCCCCTTGGATTTCATCCACAAATCTCCTTAATTGGCAGGAGAGATTGCTGCTGAGTGGTGTGAAGGACTCTTTCCTCCACAGGGGCTGATTGTGCTGCCTCTGCAGGACCACTCACACCTGCCAGACAGCAGAGCAAGGAGCCAATGTTGGTCATCATCAGATATGGGCCTCCTGCCTAGTTAGAATGCAACACTTTGAAGAGCACACTGGGAAGAAGACACGGCATGCACTTGAATATAGAATTATATATTGTGGCCAGCACTATTGCATTTGGCACTGAAAATGCATCAACACTTGTAATACAATGTCCTTCTCTTTCTTGATGGGCTGCAGTTTTGACTAACCAGAGAAAAAGGTCTTAGCTAGTGATGAACTATCAGAGATCAGCACTTCCATCTGTGTCCTTCATAACAGCACCCCTTATCATGTCTCCTTTCTCCAGGATGATAACTACAGGAGACAAGGTTTTTCCATAGAGATATATCACCATGGGTGAAAGCAAGCCAGGGGAAAATACTCAGTGGCATCAGATTCTCAACTTCGGGGTACTTATGAGCAGTGAATGCAGAGAGTCATGATGGTTGGCAACAGTCAGCTCTTGCTCTCAGGACCTTAATGTGCAGTGCATAATAGCAGCTCTTTTCAAGCCGGCGCAGCTGTTCAGCTCCATCAAGCACCTACTGAGTTGAGGGGTAGGCGCTTCATTTGAACACTACATCCTCAATTTTAAAATGCAAATGAATTTTCTGAAATGTGCAAAAGTTTTAGCAAGTCATGCAAGTAGCATACATAGGTTTGTCATGGTAATTTGAACACTTAATTTGGATACACATTGTCTCAAAAAAATAATTTGAAAAAGTGAAAAAGCCCTGTGCATCTGTTTTTCTAACTTCTCATTTTCAGTCTGTTTGCACTTAATATAACATGAGCTTTGAAGGCAAGTGTATTAGTTACTATTTTTATAACATTAAATAGAAGTAAGCAAATGCTTTATATAAAACTATCCAACTGACAAATTTCTTATTTTAGCCATTCACAAAATTCCCGCAAGCATGTCTTTCTTAGAAAGTTTTCCCTAAATTGTTCCTGTATGTAATTATCTTTTTGCACTTCACCTGACAGCATGTAGTTGGACCTCTTTATCTTAGCATGAATTTCAGACTATCTATTAAGCTTTTGTCAGGTGAGCCATTGCACTAAGGAAGGTTAAAGCCAGGTCAATTCCTAGTTTAAATATATTAGTGTAGGACTGAAAACTAAGGCCTGTCAGGTAACGCTTTTGCATTAATGTTGAGTCTATTCACCCAAATGGTTTCTAGCATGGTCTTGTGTGTGGTGCAGTGCTTATCACCTGCTTTCACCTACTCCTGCTAGGAGTTCTGATATCTCCTTTGGCTTTTGATGGGGAACAGAAAGGGACACCCCACCTGGCAGTCAGTACCCATGCTAGTGGCCATCAAACAGCACAGATGGCAAGTCCTATTCAGAGCAACTCTGACATGGACCTGAAATTTGGTGCATGAACAGCACCATATTTTAATATTCATGTTTAAATAGAGGACATGTCATTCTTGGATCTAGATCCACCACATATTTGCCACATGTTTGCTGCTGAATGTGGTAAGTGAAGCTGTGTCCTACCACCACAGAAAAGATTTCACATCTACAGTTTCAGTCTTTTTGGTTACTTGGAGATACTAATTTAAAATTTGTAGCTTCTTGCAGTAATCTAAGATAGAACATCCACAATAAGCAGACATTGAAAGCAGGGAAAAGCACTGAAAACAAGATTTATGTAAAGTTCCCATGGAATGTTTCCTAGAGAGGAATGTTGGTCCTATCCATCATGATGATAAAGCAATCATTACTGAAGCAGGAGATAAAGCTTTCCAATCTCAGAGGATGAATACTGAAGTTTCTTTGACTTCCTTGTGCAAGCAACATCTCTCACCCTAGAAGTGTTATATGAAATGTAAGGCATAACAAGGACCCAAGCAGGTTCATTGCACAAGAGGAAATTTTGTCCAATGACAACAAAAGCTGTGAGCACCTGGGATAAAAAAGAAAAAACCACAAAAAAAATAGTACATAGTTTGTTGTATGGAGTAGATGTAATTCTACAGAAATGTAGCAGCCTGTCCAAGATAAAATTAAGGAAAGTAGCTTTGATAGGGTATGGGATTTTTTTTTTTTTTTTTTTTTTCAAATCAAAGAATCATACGTCTCTGCAAACAAAGTCTTCCAACAAGAAATTCAGAGCTTAAAAAAGAGGCATCTTGAAAAATGGGCCCTTCTTAATTTAATAGTATGTCAGCTATTGAAATAATTCATTTCTAAACCTAGTTTTCCATCTGAGAAATGGTTTTGGTTTTTTGTACCATGCTGCCTTGTAGACAAAAGTGGGAAAGAGTATCTACTCACAGAAGCTCCTTTTCAGCATGCCCAGTGGTGTAACTTACAACTCAATCCTAAGGAAAATTAGTCTCACCCCATCTGCATGTCATCAGTGGAACTAGTCACAGTGCATACAATTTATTTTGATGTTTCAAGACTTGTTTCTACATTATGTATGTCCTTGCTGGGAATTGTCTATTAGGGAGGAAACCTAGACTGTAGAAAGGAGAGACAAGATTTAGAAACACAGTTCTGTTACAGCAAAGGAAGAAAGCTTTTTGTCAATTGGCCAATCTCTTAGTTTAATTTGTGATTACAGTTCATGAGTGAGAAGTTATGGGTTTCCTGGCTCATAGTTCATAAGCAAGTTTTAGTATCATCTGGTGCATGCAGGCAAGTCATGGGAGGGGGGTGTTGTGCATTCAAGACAGCCTTGATTTGCCTGTCTATGGCCTTATCTATGCAGGGATGACAAACGGGGAGCTGTGGAAATGGCTCAGTCTTGAGTTGTCCATAAGCCTCAGGTCAAACAGGGCAGTGCTGCAACACAAAAAGAAACAAGACATGAGCTGAGCCTTGAAATTCCTCAACAAACAGTATGTCCTGCGTCTCAATTCAAACCACTATTCAGCTTCCTGAGAAATTAGGTGGAGAGACTAGAGGGCATCAGTTATGGTTTCAGGTGTCACCTTTTGTATATCCAGACCGTATAATCCAATCAGGGAGAATTTTCCCACAACCACCTGGATGGTTTCAGCCACAGCCTTGTGTACTCAAACTGTATAATCAGTCACATAAACCAGGGGATAAAAGTTAGGGGGTTTGGCTTAGATTTTGGGAGTTGCCTCTCCACTGCTCACCTGGATGGAGACCCTTCCCCCTTGGTCAGGACATCAGCGAAAGTGACTTATTCCTAAGATTGAGAGCCCTTACCTGGACTGGTAAGTGAATATTTAGCATGCTGTAAGTCTGCAAGCATGGGTGATTAACTAGCACATGTAAAATATTTACCAAGCTTTCTAATATGTTGTAGTGTGTTCTTGCTTTTAAATTATAATAGTGCATTCTTCCATTGTATTCAAAAAAACCCTGCATTAGTGGCATATTAGATTTCAAATATTTGGTTTGTCCAGGCCTTACAGTTAAACCTGTGAGTTCAAATAAATCATTTGCATAAACCCCTCACTCCAGTCTCTTTTTGCCACAAAGTCCACTTAATAAACCTAGGAAATAAATTATATAATATGACAACAAAATTATATTGAAAGGCTTGGATAATACAATAAACCCAGACAGTAAAGCTCTGTCAAACTCCCATTTTAATGACTGCATCACCTCTATCTTGTCTTAGCACTGAGTTACTGTTCTACCTATGCTAGCATATCCACATGGGCAGCATCTGATGGAGTCTTGATTCAGAATGCTGAAGGACAGTGCTCTTGTCAGTGCTTCTTCTTGACCTCCACGGACACATAGTTCCAGATAAACAGTTTAATACACAGACTACCACTACAATTTATTTGGGGTGGAAAATGCATTGAACTTGCTTTAAAAGTTAAATTCTTGTTTTTAAAAAACAAAAGAGTGTTGCCATTAGCTGGAATAAAGAAGTTTGTAACACCATCCCTTTCACTGTAACATTTTCAGGCAATGTCTCAATACTTTGCAACTACAGCTCCAAACTGTTGAAGATATTTACATAACTACACAGTTACCTTTACAATCTCATTACTAATGCTATATGAGCAGATACCCAGGTATGAAGTAATAACCTGGCCAAATTCCACATTTGGATACATATTTTCAAGATTAATTACAGTAATTTTATGTACTTGTATTTAGTGTCAGTTGGGTCATCCAAGATTCAACCAACCATTAACACATTAACATCAGAAAACTAGACTGGAATAAAAACCACTGTTACTTCAGCCCATTAATTTCTGTGCTTGTCAAAACTTTTTCTCTCTAACTTTGCTGAAGGAAATAGTAACTGAAGGAAATGCTACTCTTAAATATGATAAATATCTCCAAATGTTTGTTGCCTTTGTCCAATTTGACCCTATGTTACCTCTGTCCAATGTCTAAAGGTGAGAGATCAATCTCCTTTTTCTTTACCAGTACTAGATTCCAATTCACCAAACAAAACAACTTATTTGTCTTGCTGAGTGAGTTCTCCCCTTGCTCATAAGAACGTCCGTTATTCACTGTATAAAATATTTATTGAATAAAGATTAACCTGGGCCCCTTAACATGTGGAATTTTTCTCTCACTGAGAAGAAAGAAAAAAAAAAGGTGGATAATCAAGAATAAAAAATTATATTTTTGTAATGATACTCTTTAACCTAAATTCCCTCTGTTTATAACAAGTAGGAGAAAAGTCTGTGAATACTTCTGTTGTTATGCCACACTCTGTGGGTGGTTAATCCTTGTTTGAATTCTGATTCAGTTTTAAATGAGTGTAAAGATGGTAGAATAATGGACTAGAAGCATTTATAGTGAGATAAAACCTCTGGACCAGCCTTCATGCAAGGACATGGACTAGAATAGACATCAGCAACTGCCTTTTTTCTGGCTGGAAAAAACCCTATCATTTTTACAGATTTTTTTTTATACTTACTCTTAGAATCATTTTTCCTTCACTATATATGGTGATTATTCTAGAATGGCACAGAAGCCTAAATACATTTCTTTTTAAAAGAAACATGCCTGGCCCATAAGTAGTCAGTGTCAAGACAAAAATGTTTGGAATCAATAAGCACATTTTCCTTTTCTCTCTTGTTTATTTTTTTGTGGGGGATGGAAAAGAGATGCACAGTTGCAATTTCAAGTTTAAAAAAAAAAAAAGGAAAATAAATTACTTGACTGAAAAACCTTGGTATTATAAATAGATGAAGGAATTATGAAGCATTAGTCAGTGTGGTTTCAAATTTCTTGCCTGATGACTTTTGATAAACATAAAATTTTATCTACATATATGTCACACTCTGATGGGCTTCAAAACACAGTAAGCATAACAATGCAGTTCACAAATTCCTGACAAGTTAATATTATTTCATAAACAGTACCCAAGGATAGCAAAAAACTGACTATATTCAGCATACTCTAACTTGATGAAGAGACCTAAAATTAAAAAATACAATCTTATTCATTAGCTACATTGTTTTCATGTAGCATGGTGGTAACACAGGAAACGAGAAGGTTAAAAAAAAAAAAAAAGGAAGGATAGGAAAATGTAGGAGTACTTCAAATTTGGCAGGGCTCTTTTAAAGGTAAAATTTGGGTACAACAGTGTAATTTTTTATTTTTTTTTATTTTTTTTGTGAATTAGATTGAAAAAAAAACCAACCAACCAACTAATAATACAAATTGCAAATCACATATTTCTGCTTCTTAAGTAAATAAATGCTTGGAGAAAAACCTGATGTTTGATGCTGTGAGAGGAGTCAGCATATACTTATTAATGTGCATGCAGCCTAGTTTTGAAATAAATTTAACGTCCCATTCAGACCTACTGCAATTTACGTGAAGAGAGAATGTCCAGCTCTGATATTAATCTGGCACTGCAGTATGCTCCCATTATGCAGCAGTTACTGGAGAGTAACTACGTGACCTGAAAGGAAACAATGTAGCTAGTTTTTTTTTTTAGGAGAACCTCATTTCATCAGAACAAACGTGTAGGTTTGTTTATTCTCCAGCCTCTGTGCTGGCACAACATGGTTCTTGCAAGAGTGTCCTCATCTTCCAGGTGCCTACAGAGCATGGCCTTATATAAACCTGCCGCAAATCAACAGTTGTGTGGAAGGGCAGGAGTATCCTGTCAGGGACACGCATCATGTTCAGTATGTCCCCAAACCATTAAGTAAATTGGCAATGCCAGAATGTCATCCTGCACGCAGACTACGAAATCAATCTGTAGGGAAATTCAACTGCACACTGGCTCTGAGCAGGTTTCCTTGCCCACTGCACTCCTGATCCCTCTCCCTAGTTCCAGGGTTTGCAGGCAGTGGTCTTTATTCCCATAACTGATTGTGCTGACCTCTACTCTTCCTTGCAGCCTGAAGATGTTCTGTATCTCCCTTTGTCTCAGTTCTTATTTTGGCATTCTCTAGTCCTTCCTTCTCACCCCATAGCCCACTGATTGGAGTCTCCTGTTTTCCACCCCTGCTCTCAGTAATCTCTTCCTTATCTCCCTGCTGGTTTCATTCTCAGCTCCATCTGTTCATTTGACATTTATGAACCTCATCAAGCATTTGTTTTCAAACCCTTCCAAATTTAAATACCTTCCATTGTATATGTGCTCACTTGGTTATCACATTTGTCACTGGGATGATGACTGTGCTGAATAACCTAAATTTGGTTCTGACTTAGGCTTCTGTCTTTTTCCAAAAGCCTGCCATGCTTTCAAAGTTTCACAATGAGGTCCCCATGGTTAAAACAGTCCTTTTTTTGTGTTATGTGCTTGTCAGTCATTCTCCAGATGCAGGAAACTTCTGTTGTAAATAAATAGACCTACTCATCCTGCCCCCTGTCCATTCCCAGCCATAAAATTTATTTATTTGTATTCAAACTTAATCTGATTTTTGTCATAATCTGTTTTAGTTTAATGTATTTAGTGGGTAACTTTCACTCCTGTGGAAGCAATTTTTAAAATTTTTTTTTTACTATTCCAGTCTGATTCTGCTATCTCTCATTTCAATGGTAAACCTTGCCTTCTTTCTCAACAGAGCAGAAAGGTTTGAAAAGAGAAGTCTTTTAAAAATAAAATATCTCCCTCCTCACTAATGTTTATATGTCTTGGCTGAATTATTCTCATCTGAACTGTCTCATTCCTCCATAATTTTAGCCATAGTGAAGCATCACATAGATAAAGGCAGGAAGGAAATGTAACTATCTTAATTTATCCTTATTTTTTATCTCAGCTAAAACTGATTAAATCCCTCAGTTATTAAACCGGCTCCACTCCAAGTATGCCACCTGCACAGGATACTTCAAGAGATATGCTGCAATCAGGACTCCAGCTCATGAGGTGATTGTTAAAGAAAAAAAATCACCACCACCATCACCACCACCACCCCTAGCAAAACAAAACTTTGAAAGCAAAATAAACACTTCAAACTTGCAAAGTTCAGACTAACATTAAGATCCTGACTTTGTAGATTATAATTTAAAAACTCACTTTACAGTCACATTACAAAAACATTTACAGAAAAACCATACCTCACTGCTGGATTTTTTTCCATACACTGTCTATTTTTCATCTTTTTTTTTTTTTTTTTTTTTTTTTCTGAATCTCATCCTAGTATCTTAAGTTAGAGTCTTTTGCATCACAGAGGTGTCCTTCTGATTACAACAGCTACCAACTTTTCCTTTCATCTCTAGCCTTCAGATGTTTGCTTACCTGTACTTCCCACTCATTCTTTCTTTGTCCTTTCTTGTCCAAACAGTCCCATACATGGACACATTTCATTCTCAAGTCCCTAGTAATGGTTCAGATAGGTTTAATGGATATTTTTATCTTAAACCAAACCAATTTAGTTCCATTATCAGCTTTACTGTTCAACAGTGAATTTTATTTAATGTATCTATATATCATTATTTCTAAGGACTGTTTAATAATCTAAGCACATAAATCATAACTTCTGTCATCTAAGATTTCCCTGTATGCTGTCTTACTATCAACAAATTCTGCACAAAGATGTTTTCCCCTTCTCTCATATTTTGCATCTTGGCCCATAAAATGATCAAAGAATCTGAAAAAAACCTCTAAATATCAATGACAATAATTTTACCAAGGTTTACAACAAAATTATGATCACAACAGATATTGCTACGCTAGGATAAAACCCTTATAAAGTCAAAGGAAACCAAAACATAATGTAGAACATTAATAAACAGTACTATCTTTATGAAATGAAATATGGCAAAGAACCACTCTAGAAATCAGAGGCAATTCCATAGCTCTAAACTCTAAGCTATTTCATGACCAACATGTGATAAATTAACAACACCTGTATTAACAGTACAGCTATCTCAGATTTGACTTCTGACTTTTCCAGGGCATAACATGGGGCAGCAGGATGGATTTGTTCAATTAAAATGCAAACACCTGTGCTGACTTTTTAAAGACCAGATGTTCTTCCATTAAACAAGCTCTGAGGTTTGCTTAGAACTAGCACCTGCTTTGCAGTTATATACAGTCACCTGGGTTTCAGTTTTAAATTTTCAATGTCTTTGGTTAGTTTTGCACAGGAAATGCCTGTATTTAGTCACTTCTTTGCAAGAAGGCAAATTACCTTGTCTGTGTGGTATGTTCCAAATTTCATTCCCACCCTTCAGCTTTCTGCTGAGGTTCTTTCCTGAATGTTGTAAAATGGATCCAAGAGTTAAGAGCTGCCCACTGTGCTGTCCTCAGTGTTTAATTCTTTTGCTACCTTCAGCTACAATGAACAATTACAAAAAAGAAAGCAAACCCCTAATGAGCCAGTACAGCTGATTAAACTACAGTGTCACTTAGGCCACAGCAAAAATGGCAAACTTAGAGAGTGGTTTTACTTTAGTTTCTCTTGGCACACTGTGGACACATTCATGGGCTCTGCCTGGCAACTCCCTGGTTTATAACAACATGGATTTGACTTTGGGGCTGAGCACATATGCATCCTCTGACTAGGGACTCCCTCCTACCATCTGTTGTGTACCAGCTGTACTGTCCCAGCATGCACCAAAAAAGCCCACACGGCTTGAGACTTGCAGGTAAGACAGTGCCAGCAGCTGCCTCCTGGTGAGCAGATTCATAATTAGAGTAACAGGACTGTCTGCAGATCCACATAGTGAGTGAATAGAATAGCTCTGTTGTTCAACTTAATAAATCTCAGGGTCTGCATCCATACTGAGCACTATATTTATAATTTCTGGCAGCGAATAAATTAGCCAGATGATATCTTAGTCAACATCTCTGATGATTTAACTGTAAATCACAGTGCCTACTTTCTTGTCAGCGTTTATCAATAATAGCTGATACAAAACCATCAGGTTTTATACTCAAAAACTTCAGCTAGAATAGGGAGTTGCTTGAATATAGGGTGTTTTTAATGACAAGTAGGATCTAGGATCTAGAAACAGGAAAAGAAACAAAGATAATATTTTTTATTATTATTATCCCACATATGCACACAAACATTTCTATCTGCCCATTACTAAGCTCTGCAATCTGTAAATATAATGTGCTGCCAAAAGCAGCAAGTGAACTGAATCAACAGAGCAGAAACAACCTACCTCTGTGAGTCAGCAGCCAGCAGCATCCAGGATCTGTCCAGAGGTAAGGGGGTAAAAAATGAAGCTGTACTCAGTAAAATAGTACAGATTGTTACATGGAAGCAATTTACTTTCAGGGTGATGAGAAATGCAAAAGTGACTTGATTTACAGTGGAAGGGGCAACCAGCTCCTCAAAGTGTTTATCTCCAGCTCCCTAAAGCATTGTGTCACTGTGTAGGTCTTTGTTACAGTTTTCAAACTACCTTTATTTGTATTCTAACTCCTCTTTTCATTGTTCTGCCCAATTGTAAAAAAAAAAAAAAAGAAAAAAAAAGTTTAAACACAGCTTAGAACCACATAACTTCTGAATCTTCAGGATCTGTTGTATCTTCAGGGGAGCAAATTATAAGGAGCAGCAAAGCAATCAGTGTCTATTTTTGTCTGGGTATCTGTGGTGAGAACAGATACTTGATGATTTGCCTGGAGCACCTAAAGCCTTAACATTAGCTTTCAAATTGTGATATACACATAGAGAGGAAAAGGACATGAAATGAGGAAAGAGACATGAAATGTTCAAGACTAGCATTTGAATTCCCTGATGGAGCTTATGGGGAAGTGGATCGTTCAATTTACCCAAAAGTGTTCATCTTGCAGGAGCAAGAAGGGAATTTGCACCAACCCTTAATGTAAAAACTAAGCTCAGGTATGAAAAAATATGATTCTCAGTCTACAGAATTTTCAGGACTTAGTTTGCAGATGTGGGATTTCTTCAGATCAGCAGATTTTTACCCTTTCATTTTCTAGAAATCAAATGACATACCTTAGTAGCATTTAAAGAATTCCCATTCTATATGCTAATATGTAAAATACATATGTATGTATGCACTTATACATACCTAAACACACAGATATACACATATGAGAAAAAAAAATGTGGAGCTAATAACTAGTTTAATTCAGTTGCATTTTCCATGCTTTTAATGAGATCTTCTGGTATGAGCATGGTAAACTTCAGAAACACAGTATACATCAAAGGAACAAGAGGAGATATTTTATTGGTATTTTGATAGGGTAAATCACAGAAATATGTCTGAAAGAATTCTTTCTTCCTTTAACATAAAAGCCTCTTTTTTTTTTTTTTTTTTTTTTCACTAGATGGTCTGAAGCTGTGGCTGGTGAGTACTGTGCTATCACTTTGAATTAAGTACCCCACACTGATGTGTCTTGTTTTGTGATCTCCAGTTCACAATTTTAGGGAAAAGGTGCTCAAGGATTCAGTGCATGGATTCAGATTTTCCTTTACTTTGGAAGCACTTGAGGAAGCAGAAACTTAGATCTTCTCTCTGTATCAGCAACAGCCTAGGGGGCCAGCCCTGTATTGGACAAGCTCTGCCAGAATCCTGAATGACCATTTTCCCAATATACTTTGCTTCTTCAGCACCCTACTGCTCTTGAGAGCATGGTGCAGCTTGGAATTCAGGAACAACATGTGTACTTTCATGGGGACAGGACACTGCAAACCACCAACATATGCAATGCTCCCTCCATGGCGCAGATGCATAAAGGGAGAGGAAGCAGATAAAGAAATAATTCAAAGAGGTGGTTTAGCCCTAGTACAATGCAAAGGAGAGAACATTCATATGGAAAATTTCTTCACTTGCAGGAAGCAAATTAACTCCAGCGGTCTCAATAGAATCTGGGGCTGCAAACTGGTGTATGCATGGAGAAATTAGCTGGTGGAGGCCAGCTTTTCCAAGACGTTTAGGAAGCTACAGTTGCAGGTAGACCTGTAGCCCCAGATCCTCACAAATATTTAGGCACTTGTCTTAAGTGGGTGCCAACATCTAATTAATTTGTATGGTTTAGACCTTGTGAGTTTTGGAGAGGTTTAAAAACCTTATCAGATTACTCAGGTACCTGCATACTTTTGCGGATACGTCCTCACATGCCTAGCTAAAGATGTGAAACACAATCAGTGCTGTTATTTCACTTCCTCTAACCTGTGTCAACAAGACTTTCCTTGACAATTGAAGATGAAAACTTATATGAGTGTAACATAAATTCTGACTGAATTGCTGATAGGCTGATCCTTTTTAATCCCAGATTTTAAGTTTGTTCTTAAATGATAGTTATTAGTATTAGTCCATACTTATTTCTTCTGGATCTCATTTCCCTCAGTAATATTCCTGCACCTCTGTTTTTTTTTCCCTACAGTATTCTTGTCAGTGTTGGATAATTTTGCTTCTTTTGGTTGTTGTTTGGTTGGTTTTTATTAACCATGTATTACATTTTTTAAAGAACAACAAAAAAAAAAAGCATAAAACACAGACATCTGTATCTCTGACAGCAAGAAGCCAATGCTGCCTTGTGGTAACATATAATTGTCACAGGTGTATCTTTCAGCACATATCCTAGCATCAGCATGTCCTCCAACATGCATTAGCAGTACCATGCCATTTTTCTCCTTGTTGGCAGATCTGCACACATCACCATTTCCTAGCTAGGTCTTGCTGTACTAATTTTATTTCCAAAACAATTTCAGATCTCCGTTCTTCTGTCCTTATATGGTCCATTTTGCCTTTTTTTTTTAACTGCTGCCAAAACTGGCATTTTGACAGCCCTGGAAACAGCAGTCCTCTGTTCAGGAAACAGCTACAAGCTCAGGGAGTGCTGCAAGTTATCTCAATCCTGCTCAAACAGTGTACCTCAACCTGCACTGGAGAAACTGCTCTTAGGTGCAAGAGTAATATTCTTTGCTCAAAACATTCAAGTTTTTAATTCCTGTATAAAACAGCCTGCAAGCATGGACTGGTTAATGATGGCTGCAGTGATATGTATCTGACAGCAACTTTACAGTGACCACTATCTTTGTGGAGGCTGTTGGACCAATGTCAGATGGCAAAATGTTTTTTTATTACCACTGTCTTAAACTGGATTTGAACTAAGGACTAAGAGATGAAAGGCAGAATTTTAACCTCTTGAGGCATTCAGTACACCATGTTATCACCTCTGATTTTCACTACATACTTTAAAAAATCATTTTTTTTAAATTCATCTTTCAAGCTTTTGTCATCTTGCTTGAACCAGAAATACGCTCCTTTACAGACCAGAATCTACATACTCTAGGATCAATATTGTACGTTTCAAATTCTCCCCTCTGTTCTTGATATCAACACCGCTTCCCTGGACAGAAACAGTTCCATGTCTTTTCTGTCTTCTATCTACACTAACTTCCTACAAAAGATCACATAATGCTAGTGGTCATGTTAATGGGTATGGTTTCTTGATTCTGAGTCTGTTTGACAATGCTAATATATTTCCTGACCCTGGGGAAGGTTGGACAATATTTCTTCTTGTCCTTCTTGAAATATATGCTATTAAATTAACTTAAATAAATATTGCCTGTGTCAGTAATACATTATTTTAATGGCACACTTAGCTATACTGAAGTATAATTTAACAGCAGTGGAAGCACTTATAGTATCCAACCTTACTATTGAAATAAATTCATATCCATAATAATGGTATGATATTTAATCATTTTGATAGGATCCTTCCCCATTGTATTTTTCTAGAAAGTCCCCAAATAACAAGAAACAGCTTCTACAATTCACATGCTTAATTTTTTTCTGTATACACTAAGAACAAAAGCAGACAAGACCATTTTGCCTCGTTTCATTAAGTGAACATCAATGTTCACATGTTTCTCTACCATTTAAAACTTTTTTAAGAAGTAAATTGAGCAACATTTTTAAATGTATTCAACCCATTAAACCCAATTAATATTCCCTCAGTTACCCAGCTATAACCCGGCATGTTAAATATGTACGTTTGAGTCCTGAACTCTCCTGATCACAATGACTTGTTATATACCATTAAAACCAAGCACAGTGATAGGGTGTCAGATGGCTGTTAGCAATTCAAAAATAAAACCTGTGATGTCTGACTGAACATGCTATCCTTCTGGTGGAGATAATTTATGGTTTGTTTTCATTTCTTCATTGAACTGCCATGACCTAACCTTTTTGACCCCTCATTTATGAGATTTGTAGTAGTTCAAATCATTATCTGCTTTCATAAATATTTCCATAGGTAATGACATAGCGCAATTCAACAGGAATTTATTGAGGAATTTTGATTAAAAATGAGTCCTGAAGATGTGAAGGGACTTATGTCCACTTTTATTTGAGAAGCAAAGTTTCCCAAATCCTTAGTTTTTGAATATTTTCCAAAGAATGTGACCATGTTAAAAACTTAATTAGTCCCTCAAGCTTGAGAGTCATTCACTTAGAGACATTATATTTTTATGCATGATGTCAGGTTAGCGTAAAGTACTTTTGCAGTAATTTTCCTTTAGAGTTCTTTTTTTTCCCTTCTTTGAGGTTTTTCTTTGAGGTTTATATAGAATGTGTGTGAATACTGCAACTATTACATCAATCATATTTAATAGTTATTTTTTAAAATGTTATATACACACTGCAAACAAAAGAAACATTGATATTAGAAAGTAACAATTATTGCCTGCAAACTATAACTACTATGATTATTTTACCTGTAGAATACAAAATAATTTATTCATTGTTACAGGCTTGCAGTAAGATTTCCTTTTTAAGGAGGCAGACTTTTTAATATCAAAGTTAGATGGTATTATGGAAGGATACAAAACAGATTTTCAATATTATCTCAAAAGATATAAAAACATTGGACAGGAAATATGGCTTAAAAGATAGTATTTTATATTTTTCATAGATATAATAGAGAGTCTTTGTCTTGCTTGCATTCTTCCCATCCAATATGTAAGACTTAATGTTTATAGCATCTTAAATCATTTCCAATCTATTAATATACTACATTGATCCACCATTCATCTGATTGTTGAGAGGAGGACATTAATAGTTTCCATTAGTCCATTTTCTAATTTCCACATATTCTGATGATCATAAATCTTTTCTTCATAAAACTGAGGAGTAGCCAGTTACAGCAGAATGGGCTTCATTGCAGATGATGGAGGTTTCTAGAATGAGAAGTAAAACAAGGAGCAATGATTGTCACTGCAGAAGGAAGAACAATACATTCTTTTGTAGAATCCACTTAGGAGAAAGAAGATGTGCAGGCAGTCAAGAAAGCTCACACTGCAGATTGAAAACTTGAGGGCCAACATGAGTGGTGTAAAATTGGAGAGGGGTGAGACAATGAGGCTTGTTGTTGGAGCTCAGCAGCACAGCTCCCCGGTGGGAGGTGGCTGAAATCTAGACCATTCCCACTGGAAACAATGACCTTGCCTGAAAAACTAGGCACCAAGGAGTGGGACTCTGATTCCTTCTATATTTGCACTCCAAATTCATCCCTATGTGGTTGTCTTTGAAGTGTCTTATTCTGATTATTCCAGAATAATTCCTGAAGATGCAGGGGAAACATAAAGATGAATTGAACTAAATACACAAGGATGGTGTCAATTTAATAGACTGAAGGAATATACCCTACATGCATTCACAGACATGTACAACACTGATACCATTAAGAAATCTTGTTCTTTCTTTGCCTCTCGATCTAGATAACTAACTTCATTCTTTGGCTTCCCTGCCAAAAGCATTGCAAAGGCACTTGTTACATGTCAATGTTCAGAACTCTTCATTTTGAAACTTCAAGAGCCTGAAAAATCATTATGTTTTGGAGCACAGAGTAGAAATTTTGTAATATCCTCTGGATGAAAACATCTGGGCAGAAGAATATTTTTGAAGCAAGTATTTTTTTCTGGAAGAAAATGGAACGGTAGACTGAGCAGTGAAGTCCTTGGTTCAGCCATGGTATCCTCTACCATTCTGCCCTGAGAGAGGAACCAGCTGTCTTGAACCCCTCAGAGGAAACAAGCAGCTCCTTAGTAGCCTGTTTTGACTTCACAACAGGTGAGTCATTCAGAAGCCCAGTGCCCAGGCTTCCACTTCACAGCATGACTGCCAGAAGCCTAGGTTTCCTGACTTTCATCACCTTTTGTTAGAATCACCTCATAATACAGACATGGTCTCAGAAGCTCCTTGCAAAATAGACATTTTCATAAAAGATGCATGTATTATTTTGAGATCTCTTTAGATGCTTCTGAAAAAAAAAACAAGCAAACAAACAAAAACAAACAAACAAACAAAATAAAAAACAAAACAACAACAAAAAAAATCCAACCTATCTAACTTTATGTTGAGATTTGGCTTATTTTCATGTTACAACACAGGTTTAAATAACTGAATCCTATACAGTTCAATGAATATACTAAATAATAAAAACAAGGTAGGCAGCATGAGAATTAGGTTGCATGGATTTGACTTATTTTTATGTATCCAAAAGCACTTGCTAAGTAGAATACATGCATAATTCCACCCAGCAGTGGGTCAGGAACATGCATATTTTCTCTACACACTGTTCAGAACAAATATTTCATGTTGTTGTGTGAGAACTAAGAGCTATGGAACCTGTAAAGCTGTTACATGCATCCAAACTTCTGTTTTTTCAAGGGAATCCTTTCAACCAGAATTTACTGGTCTGATCTACCCTATATTTGAAAGGTAAATGACAACTCTACTTCATCTGATTTCACAACATAAAATCTATGGCAGCAATGAGTAACGCAAAGATGAGTAAAAGAGCTTAGAGGCAATATCAGTGGAGCTATCATTCCTTTAGGAAAATACAGTAGTAAAAGCTCATAAAGTTGTTTTCCTTGGCAGGATTTCAAGTACAAGTCTCTAAAACACTAATGGTCAGGAGTTGGCAAATCATCCCTATAAGTCTCATATGTTTATACATATTGCTCAATTTTACCTTGGCCTAACATCATATAATTTAATGTAAGACACAAAATTCAGCATTTTGGAGTTTATTGATAATGAGAAGGAAAAGAAAAAGAAACACTCTGATATTTAAAGAAGATGTTCACCTACACCACAAAGAGATCATATGCAAACGTATGAGAACAAAAGCATGGGGAGGACAGCGCAGAAATTCTAGAGGAAAATTACTGTGTTAAATAAAGTATCTGCAGAACGTGGGGTACACAGTTTTTCCAGGATATGTTTTGGAAGAGTTATGTTATCCATAGTATTGTGCATAGTGCTTTATATAACAAGTTTTAAAATTGAATCTAGCTTTAGACTCGGTAAGAGTCAAACTAGATATCAAGGGGGGAAACTTGATGTGAAGGGGAAAGGGGACAATGTCAACAAGTTCCCATGTGGCAAGCCATGGGAGGACACAATTATGTGTGAGCAATGGGGGACTAGTAAGGGCTCTCTACCCACTTCCCAGAAACATACTGGGGACAAAATAATGCAGTCAAAGTATTGCAGAGACAATCCAGTTCCCCTTCAGGTAGTACTGCTAACAGGGAAGTATTAGGGAAACACATTAATGGAATAAAGGGGTGTTTCCCTGGAAAGATGATATGGCCAGCAGCCCAGCTGAGGTGCCTCTACATGAATGCACAAAGCATGGGCAACAAACAAGAAGAGTTGGAAGCCATCATGCTACTAGAAGACTATTACATAGTGGCCATCACTGAAACATGGTGGGCTGAATCTTATGACTGGAGTGTAGCTGTTGATTGATACAAGCTATTCAGAAGGGACAGAAGAGGAAAGAAGGGTGGAGAAGTTGCCCTGTATGTTAAGAAATAGATTTAATATACCTAAAGAATAACCACAAGCAAGCTGAAAGCTTATGGGTAGGAATTAGAAATCAAGGCAACAAGGGGAACCTTGTGGCTGGAGTCTGCTACAAGCTACCCTATCAAGAGGAAACTCTTGATGAAGCATTCCTACTCCAACTACAGGAAGCATCAAGTTTACAGACTCTTGTCCTGATGGGAAATTTCAACCAGCCTGACATTTGCTGGAAAAGTAATACAGCAAACAGTAGAATCATAGAATCATAGAATCATAGATATTAGGGGCTGGAAGGGACCTAGAAGATCATCTAGTCCAACCCCCCTGCCTGAGCAGGATCACCTAGAC
>JAOEGS010005062.1:29188-45282 GCA_025447755.1 Corythornis vintsioides | reverse complement strand
CCCAAATAGTCCTCTTATTACTGGTGTTACAAGATTGAAGAAAAGCAATTCCTTCACTATAGAGTTTAAAGGCAAAATAAAAGTATTCCTGTGATTTGTATCTTCCTTCAAATAGTTCTGTAGTATTAACATAATGCTATTCACAACCTGTAAAAATATTTTGGAGTAGAACATTGCTCACAAGATACTGCAGGGCAATGCAGGATGTAAAGCTTGTGAGGAAGAGAGGACTTCAATAACCTAGAAAAAAATGTTGATACAAAATTTTGGGTTTTGGATGCTTAAGGTTAAATAGAGCAGAAAATAATACAAAAAGTAGAAATAAATTTTACAGCATGTGGCCCAGAAGTGTGAGATAGTGACAGATTTGGTTTACTGTTTTACTTCTCAAAATAGTTTTGTAACAGTTGTAGAAACTTTTGTGGAATATTTTGGTTTTGTTTTCCTCGTAATAAACATTTTAAAACTACTCAAACCCAACGCTGTAGGAGTATGTACCTTTCTTTCCATTTCACATTTTATTTTCCTCTAATCATCAGGTTTAATAGCATCCTTTCACTGCCCCCAAAATCTAAAAATCATAAATATCACTGAGTTATCAAAAACTACTTGACATCTCTGGGGCTATGGTGGCTGATGATTTATTTTCTGCTTTCTAACCTGTTTAATCTATGATCCAAACCCCAACTGCAGTGAACAACTCATGTGTGCAGAAGTGAGAGTAAAACAGTCACACATTTAAGGGAAGGGTTGGTTGTTAGGGTTCTTTAGATGCTGATTTTAAAATATTTTAATAAAATCACAATTGAGTAGCTGATTATGTATGAGAAACTTTGCAACAGCAGTTTTTTATACAATTCAGATATATCAATGTATTAATCTCCGGCTAGGAAGCAAGAAGGATGCAGAAAACTTGGGGGATGCATAAAAACCTCTCTGAAATATCTAGTCCAACATTGGATTTTTGCTCCTTTTTTAACCTTAGGGCATGCAGTATTAGTTAATGGATTTTAAACTAGATATACCTCAGCAGAGAAGGCTTTTCAATTTTATCTGTAGAAAAAGTAAGTTTTCACACAGCATTTATATTCCTTGCTGAATTGCAGTCCATTTGCCTTTGATCATCATAAAGAAATATAAATCAGCTGTAGCAGTCCTTTTGATTATTTACCCTTTTACACAGAACCTTTAGGCAGAAGCGACTGGTGTTTGCTCTTGATTAATTTGCTGTTGTATCTTCTAAAGGCATGTGCTGGTTGTAGATGGCTGTAGCAGAGATAAGAGGATTTTTTTTTATTTATTTTTTTTTTAATATTCAAACAGTGGACAAGTTGTATAATTTCCTCTTATTAGTCCTGTTTCAAGAGAGATGCAGACAAGCTATAAAACTCCCAGATTTTAAACAATGAGGTGGGAACTTGTAGATATGAGGGTGTTTTATAGAGCAGCTATTTCACATTTCCACTGACAAAAAAAAAACCACTGTAATTTCTCAGCAGGGCTCAAAGTCACTACTAGATCAGGATTTACTTGAAGTTAACCCACTGAATGTTAATTAGAAATTCACTTGCATTAAGTTGGAATTTTCTGGAAGTTTTTTGACATATGGAAAATTTTCTTAAAAAATTTCAGTTTCAGAGAAAATGTACAGAAGCAGATTGTCTCCGTGATGCTAATTTGCAAAATCCTTTAAATCCTGGGTTTAAGGGAAATCTTTCAAAATGAGAAATGCAGTATTGCATTAAAAAGATGAGTGACTTGGTCTCTTTTATGTATTAGGAAACAAAGTGGATGAATACAAATGGAGACAAAGCATAGGAATGAGTGACAAGATGCTGAGCATGGGGAACTCATGTCCATCTGGTGCTCAAACCCTGTGGGCTGAAGGTGGGGGTTTGAGGGCACCTACTGCAGGAAATATAGTCTCCCAACAGCCAGCCTTACTTCAGATGAGAGAGTCTGAGCAGGAGAGAGAAAAAAGATATTCTGCATTTCTTTGACAAAATAAAAGCCCAAAGACCTGGAGCTAGAGTTTGTGTTTGTTCTAGACCAATGCACATGGAGCTTTTGGTACAACCAGATGGGAAGACCCTTTATTTTTCTTGTTTTATTATAGATGATTAAATATTGAGAGGCTTTTGAATGGTGTTTTTTATCACTCAGTGGTGGGCATAGTGACCGTGGATTTTGGTAAGAGCAAAGAGGAGGTGACATACCTATGTCTGGGAGCATGGTGAAGTCTAGTGCTACATTTCACTGCTAATATTAGCCTCAGGAAGGAGTCTAACTGTAAACAAATATTTGCTCTCATAATTTCTGTATGTTCATTGTTTTCCACCTTGCAGGTACACATGAATCACCAGACCTGTGCTTTTCAGGATCACCTTCAGATTAAACTATAAAATGCCCCATATGGTAAATGTGTTTCAGCTGAGCTGACCACCCTTTCTGAAATACTTGGCAATAGCTGAGGATTTTATCTATCTTAGACACTGGTAACAGATGTACAGTAGGGAGAAAATGAGTTAACAGATGATGGATGGATGGACGGATGGACATGTACAAATTGTCTGAATATGACTTTCACTATGCAATTCTATATAGCTTTCCTTTATTTTAGACTAAACATCCATATTGTTGACAGTATTTAGGGTTGTGAAATTTATATTGCACATGTTGCCTGGAAATCTAGAAAACCCTCCTGTGCCTTCACCAAGTTTTTAAGACTCACAGGTGAATATCTATCTGAGGTGAACTGGTTTTCTACTGTAGTAATCCAAAATTGTAACCATTTCCTTAATCACAGCTCAGTGTTGCAAGAAGCAGTATCAACAGAAATAATAATTTTTTTTTTACTGTGTTATTTTCAGTGAGATTAAATGATTTTTAAACTGTAGATTGGAAAAAAAAAAGGTTTTGCAAGCTTGGTTTTTAAAGCAGACCAGAAAACAGTAGTGTTACATATACACTCTGAAGTCACATACATGGAATGAAAATGTTAATTTTCTTGACCATATTGTTCTTACGAAAGACAATATCAATGAATCCAGTTTTATAAAAATATAAATGTTTATAAATATATTGGTATTGCTGACTGTCAAGAGTTACTTCTGGAGTAGTTAAATACTTGGTCACATTACTGTTGGAAATAAAAATATTCAAAGTGCAGGGAAGTTAAACATGTTCTGAGGCATTTCATGAAGTTAATATAGAATATTTAAATTCAGTTACTGATTTTATGTGTGAAGGGGAATGGGTAATTAATAAAGATTAAATAAGAATAGATTTTCTAGTAAGCATGTCCTAAACCATGTCTTCGTCTGGTTCTTGAGCTATTAAAATACACATATTTCACTTTATAGTAGCAAATACTGGTTGCCTTTTGTTCACATGTAAAGCTCCTTGATATAACTTTAAGCTAGTTTTATGACAGTTCTTTTCTTAGGTATCAATAACTGTGCGGAATGTGGAATGGGTAGAGTTTTTGTCAGTCAATGGAAACAGAAGGAAGAGGGTTTTGAAAAACGTATGTTCAGCCTAATGGGATGCCTTGAAAGTCAATGGCAGATGCTCTTATTAACTTTGGCAGAACAAAGACGGTCTGGTTATAGCCTCTTCTGGAAAACACCTTGTTTTTGATCAAAAGATTACTTGAACTATCAGACACTTGAGTTTGTAAAAACAGTTTGAAAATCTCTTTGAGAGAAAGGATTTATTGTTCACAAAACCTATCATTGTGCTCCTTACTTTGTATTATGGCAGGAAAAAAATCAACAATAGCTCTTTTGCAAGATTTTTCTACAGTTGTCTCTTGTTCTTGGGTCTAGAAGGCACTTTAAGCCTGCACCCATGGGTACATCTGCAGAAGTCCATGATGATTGCTTTTGCTTCATAGCAAGTCTTCAAAAAGTTCTGAAAACCTGTGGAGATGTTTGGATATTAATATAAATAAAGCAAAGTTGTACAAATGGCATCTATTCACAATAGTGTTTCTGTGGTCCCCCAAAAGAGGTAGTGCTGTTGCATTTGGTATTCAAAGGTGTTCTAGGGGTTAAAAGTACTACAGGTATGCCTGGGGATCCTCACCCACAAATATTTGCAGATTAAGCAGAGAAGACTAAGGAACGTGTTTTCTCATTTCTTTGGCCTTTTGGCAAGTAGGGGATGGATTTGAGAAATCAATTTAGATTTTTCTAGCAATATATTAAATTGTTTAATAAAACTGAACAAATGTTGGGAAATATTATGGGGATTTTAAGAAATAAATTCTGAGTGTGAGGCTGTTGTTTTCCAGCTACTGTGTGTTTTGTGGGTCGGATGTCTGTCTACACCAGCAGCAAGAATAAAATACTGCAGGGTCAGCCTGTAATGGTTGCTGTTGCTACTTTGCAATTTCTTGGTGACATTGATAGATCTTAAAACAAATTGGTGCTTAGATTCCATGGGAAAATTTCTCAGCAGATTATAGCACTATCAAGAAGGGTCAGAGTCAGAGCCTAATCTCTCTGACTGTGTTTTGCTACCATCGTCTCCTGTCACTGTTGACTGGCACAGGGCAATGCTTCACCCCTGCCCAAGTGGCATGGACTATTGTAATGCTTAAATATTGTCCCAGCCCTCTCCTTTAGAAACATTTTAGTATTTTTTAGTGAGGGTTTTTTTTGTGTTAATGTGGTAGATAGGCAAAAGAACAGGAATACTGTGACACGTTAAGTGTTTTTTTCCTGTCCCCAACAGCTATTTGTAATGCCATAGGGAAAGGGAAAAAGGGGAATAGATATTTAGACAAGACCCAAATTGTCAAAGAGGCCATCCTGATGAAAAACAAATCCATGGGGGACATCCAGTCTTGCAACAGATTCACTGGTAAGACTGGAGGCTGAAAACCCTTAACTGGCAAATGGCTCCTATAGATGTCAACGGATAATATGTGATACAGGGAGGAACAGAGAGAATTGTTGGAAAGCTGGCCTTTGTGATATGTACATCTGGAGCACAGAGCCAAGATCTGATTATCCCCTGTGTTCTTTGAAGTAATGCCAGTTCATACACAGTTTTCTGATACAGATATAAGTAATGGTTGGGAAGATTTTTTGGTGATTGCAAATACGTTATCCAAAAAGTATCAGAGATTAAAGATGACATTCAGAAATTCATGGTCCAAGTGAAGATATTGGTTGTACCTAGGACAGAGATAGCTGTTTAACTCTACTGAAACAATAAATGTCCCATCAATGAAAAGGCAAAACATCCTAGTGCCAAGTTATAACAGCAAAATTGGACTATTTACTTCTATCTCTATAGAGCAGATGACACTAGTGGTTGCTATACTTAGATGTAGTTATCCATGCTATTCAAACTTGCTGAAGCAAACAGGTAAACAAAAAAAATTGAAAATTGAATGCCAGAGAAATTGAGATGATCATGAGATTGGGGCTTTGCTGACACTGTCCTGTCACTCAACACAGAGATCTGCTTTCAGGTGACCTGCGCTCCACAAAATTTCCAGAGACCTGGAAAGTGACTGAGAAAATATTTCTCTCAAGGCTAGGGAGAAAGCCTCTTTTCTATCAGGGTTTTGAATTTATCATTAGATAAAAAATCCCAAAGTTAATATTTTTAGGATGTTTGATGACTCCCATCTGCTCTGATGTGAATTGCCATAAGGATGCATCAGCAATGACATGCTGCTTGGGAAAGGAGTTAGGCACCATCAAGCATCCTGTTACTGTTCAGCTGGAGGAGACTAATGGGGTATCCTTGGGCTTCAGCTGTCAATCTCTTTAATCAGATCTCCTGTCATTTGCTGTCATTCCTACAAGTACAATAGGTCTAAATTAGAGGTTGGATCTTGTCACATTGACATCAAATAACTAGGAAAGAACAATAACCATGGTAGATTGTGATTATTTGGACAAGGGGATCATATTAAACCTCTGTACTCTCCCAGAGCAAATCATACTTGATCACTGTAACTGAGAGGTACATTTCTTTAGACTGATGACTTCTATCTTTGTAGCATTGCTTTTTAAATGAGAATATTCCTTCCTTCCTTCCTTCCTTCCTTCCTTCCTTCCTTCCTTCCTTCCTTCCTTCCTTCCTTCCTTCCTTCCTTCCTTCCCTGCCACTAAGCAATACATGAGCAGGTGTAGAGGTTCATTCTTTGCCATCCCCATAATCTGCTGTTATTTCTGCAAGAGGAGCCTTTTGAACAAGGTATTTCAGTGGCAGTGATTTGATTTCCTTACCAGTGTTTACATAAATAAAACCAGCTATAACAATCCAATTTGGAGCTTAGGTGATTTCAGTCACTTCCTTTGATCCCCAACATCTGAAATGTGACTCCTTTCCTCAGTGCAGATACTGTCAAATAGAAACATCTCTTGGCCATATTCAGTCCAGTCCTATCAATTTAGCAACCTTCACTTGGAAAAAGCAATTAATAACCTTATTCCTGGCAAAGCAATGAGTGGAACCACTTTTTGTGGCTTAAATTATTGATTGCCCTTAAGCATCTCATTTCAAATGTTTTCAAAGGAGAAGCAAACAAGAATGATACAACAAATAAAAATCAGTTTAATGAAAAATTCCATAAGACAAATTGATTATGATTCTTGCTTGGTTTTGTTTAAGAATGCTTTACATTTATTTTGTAAACTATTTCCTAGTTACATTACTGAACTCGTTATTTACTTTGCAATGTACATATAGATGAGAACTATAAAGAGAAAGTTGATTAGAGAATGACAGATTTTTCTAAAAGGGGATGTACTGAAATGGATCCTTACTTTCTAAGACTGCAGAATGTATTTATATAAGTGAATCACCATACGGATGTGGGAAAATGTTCAAATATTTATGTATCAAGCTTCAGACTTTCAGAAATGTTTGTTACATTTGCTATAGTCAGTAACACTGACTATAAAATATATTTTGGCTTCAAATTGTACATTTAATTTGGGAAACCCAAAATGATGGAATGAATGAAATGCATAAACAAGACTTTACCACCTTGGTAGTGAGTCCCCATCATGAAACTGAATTCATGATGTGACCCTTACTGCCATGTCCACATTGTCATAGATGGACTTTAGATGTTCCTATGTAATTCTAGGTGGTTTGGGGATCTTGAAATTATATATCCTGCTGGCACTTGATCTAAAGTTATTATCCGCAACAAGTAGCTTGAGTACTAGCATCTGCCACAAGTGATCCCTGTAAATTCACTGGCAATTCCCCATCCCACCCTTCCTGGCTACCATGGTCGCATAGGATTAGCGGTGCAGAACCAGTGCAAAGAGCTGTTCCATCACATTCCCAGTTAATGCAAGCCAGGTTACAAAAGGTGGAGGAGCTCCTAATGACAAGGTAGATATTAAAACTGTGTTTTAACAATACCTGCTAAGAAGTGGTCTGTAGGGCCACATCCTGCAGCTGAAATCTCTCTGGGTTACTGAATAGCAATGTAGTTCCACCACATTTCTCTCAAACCAGAGCTGCCTCCCCTGATTGAGGTGAAACAATGTGTGAACAAAAGGACAGACTGACAGACCATAGCCACAATTATATTTACACTGATGAGCAAATCTTAGCCATGGCAAACTGTATTTCAGAAAAGTTATTTGTTAGATGCAATCCTTTTGTTCTGTGTGTATTTCCATTCTCCTTGTAATATAACTGATTTTCTCAGCATAATGAAGTTGAGTGAAAAGGAAGAAAATTCATAGCTTCTATTTTTTTCTGCAGTTTGGCAAATGAGAACTTGACAAAATGTGGTATGACATAACCATTGCTGCAACTGCTATGTGATAATTTAGATAACTGAAAAATACAAGACAATTATCTGAGATACTTCATGAAAATTGCTGCTACTGCAGTGTTAACTTAGAGTAAATGCAGGAGTACCTTCTTGTCCACAGAGGTCAGGGAAGGGTACTATCATTTGAAAATACTGTCATAATTCTTTGGGCTGTGGTTCAGCTGCTGTAAAATATGATGCATTGCCATTTAACATTAAAAAAACCCAAACCTTTTAGAATCATGTAATCAAAGCTACCTCTGGAACAGCCTCTTTGTCCTAAAAAAGAAATGAAGATATTTTGAAAAAGCAAATTTACTTTATGCCTTCATCCAAGGAAACAACCAAAAATCAATTGGATTAGAGCAGTGACTGGGTGATACTGCAGTTAAGATTATGCATGTCAGCATTTCTATTAGGTTGATCAGTAACCTGCTGTGAAAAATCCAAATAGGGTGGGTTCTGCAAATAAGGTGTCTTACTGTTTTCTCAAAATTTTAAATCATTGGTCATTTTGAACTCCCATCAGCTTCATTTTGCTGCTGTAAGCCTACCAACTTCAAGAAAATCCTTGTGCAGATACTGATAACTGAAATACTGCATGAGAGTTTCAGTTTTCTGGTAAGGTTTTGGAAATGGATGCTCAGTTACTCCATTTTGGTGACAATGGAGGAATTGAGGCTCCTAGCAATTTTGTGGAATGTAGGCTTTAAAAAAAATATCATTAAAACTTATCCTGAAAGTTTAGTCATCTTGGGTTTCTTTTCATTAAAAGATGTTTAAATATATAAACACAAAGTAAATATTCAACTAAAAATTATTCACAGATGCATTTTTAAAGCTTCTGTCACAGATTTTAATTAAAAGTTTAAACAAAATAGCCAGAATAAAGCTTATGGATATTGAATCCCTCACTTTGTTATTCTTTTAAGAACATATGTTTCTTCAGTAATAGACATCCAGCCATAGAGAAGTCTTTCAAAATGGACTGTATCTTAAACAGGTCAAATTAACCTGAAGGAAGAAAAAGGCAAAGCTGTGTGTAGTATCGGTAGAAACCAAGATGTTTGAAGTCACAGTGCCACTGTTTCATTGCAAAGACTGTGTAATGCCATTAGACATGGAAGCACCATGTCCCAAGGCAGATTTCACACAGAACATTTTTCTAGCCACTCATCTGGACATTTAAGGACATATCAGGACATTCAAGGGATTCATTTTCTTTGTCATAATGTAATCATAAAGAGGCTGATATTGGAGGCACCTCTGGAAGTCATCTAGCCCAACCCCTGCTTGAGCAAAAGCAGTCAGGGCAGGCTGGGCTTTGAATATCCCCAAGGATGGAGACTCCACAACCTCTCTAGGTGGTTTTGGGTTGTTTTTTTTGTTTGTTTGTTTTGTTTTGTTTTGTTTAATATTGAAAACAAGCTCTAAATAATGTTCATTACGCATTAATCTTTTTAAACATTATGGCTGTATCATGAAGGAAATTTTAATTTGGTAGCCAACTAACCTAGCAAAAAAATAATTTACATATAAATATTTAAGTGAAATGAAATCTTACTTCCCTTGACATCTGTGTCTGAGCTAAGCCTAGGGGCTCAATTGCCCAGAACACTCGAGAAGTTGCCATCACAGCTGGTCAGTCCCAGTGGCAGACTGGGCGACTGGCAGTTTTTTTGCTGTCTGTTAAGCCAGTAAGCTTTCCATTAGCTGGGAAGCCCATAGGAGGAGGCAGCCCTGGCGGCTTCCAGTTTCTCTTGAAAGGGAGACGGGGGGCAGGCGTAAGCAGAGCTGCACACACCGTAGGCAGTTTAAATGCCTCAGGAGAGGCACGCCAGACAAGCTCAAGCACAAAATCAGATAAGTCATCCAGATGTGTCCCCTTACCCTGTGAATTCAATTACTTCTAAAAAGTAGAAACTAGATTATTCCATTTTGTCTTGCTACCCAGAAAAAAATAGATAAAGGAGACCTAGGAGATGGGGGTGAGTGGAAGCAGGTCCTTCCCAGAGAAGTGGGACAACCCCCTCCCGATCATCTCAGTCTTATCAGCTGCCCATGCACAAGAGATATGAGGCACTAGTAACTGAGGATCGGGCAGAATAGGATAGAGGATAGTTCATCTGCTCAGTTGCCCAGGGCCTGTCAGCCAGCCCTTAGAATTAGGACTTGTGCAACAAAGAAAAAAAGGAGGGTGATAGTTGTGGGAGATTCACTTCTACGAGGAACAGAAGGACCAATATGGAAGGCAGACCCTTCTCACAGGGAGGTGTGCTGCCTACCTGGAGCCTGGGGAAGGGATGTCACTAGGAAAATGCCTAGCCTGGTACTCTCTACAGACTACTATCCATTATTGATCTTCCATGTAGGAGGAGAAGAAATAATGACTGGTAGTCCTAGAACAATAAAAAATTACTTTGGAACCTTGGGAAGAGTGGTACGAGATTCTGGGGCACAAGTAATCTTTTCTTCTGTTATTCCAACTGGTGGCATAGATATAGGACTAAATGGGCAAATATAGTATTTTAATACATGGCTCTGTGGATGGTGTCACCACCATAAATTCGGGTTCTTTGACAATAGTATGATCTACACAGCACCAGGGTTGTTGACACCAAACAGGACACTTCTCTCTTGAAGGGGGAAGATGGTCTTTGTGGTGGAGATTGCAGGGCTAATTGACAGGGCTTTAAACTAGATGTGAAGGGGAAAGGGGACAATGTCACCAGGCTTCCATGTGACAAGCCGTGGGAAGACACAACAGTGTGGGAGTAATGGGAAACTAGTAAGGGTTCACAACCTGCTGCCCAGAAGCATACTGGGGACAAAATAATGCAAAGTGTTGCTGAGATGACCCAAATCCCCTTTGGGTAGTAGCTGATAACAGGGAAGCATCGGGGAAACACATTAATGGAATAAAGGGGTGTTTCCCTGGAAAGATAACAGAATCACAAAATCAATATGATTGGAAAAGACCTCCAGGGTCATCAAGTCCAATCTTTGTCATAATATTTCTCTAACCACTACACCATATCCTCAAATGCCACATCTATTCGTTCTTTAAACACCACCAGGGATGGTGACTCCACCACCTCCCTGGGCAGCCTGTTCCAGTGCCCAACCACCCTCTCAGTGAAGAATTTCTTCCTAATATCCAATCTATGCCTCCCCTGACGCAACTTCAGGCCATTTCCCCTCATCCTATCATTACTAATTTGAGAGAAGAGCCCAACACCAGCCTCGTCACAACCTCCTTTTAGGTAGTTGTAGAGGGCAATAAGGTCTCCTCTTAGTCTCCTCTTGTCCAGACTAAACAAACCCAGTTCCCTCAGCTGCTCTTCATAGGGAATGCTTTCCAGCCCTTTCACCAGCTTTGTTGCCTTTCTCTGCACCCTCTCCAGCACCTCAATGTCCTTCTTGTACTGTGGTGACCAAAACTGGATACAGCAGTCAAGGTACGGTCTCACAGGTGCCAAGTACAGGGGCATGATCACCTCCCTACTTCTGCTGGTCACACCATTTCTGATACTGGCCAGGATGCCGTTGGCCTTCTTGGCCACCTGGGCACACTGCTGGCTCATGTTCAGCCAGATATCGACCAACACCCCCAGGTCCTTTTCCACCAGGCAGCTTTCCAGCCACTCCTCTCCAAGCCTGTAGCATTGCTAGGGGTTGTTGTGACCAAAGTGCATGACCCGTCACTTGGCTTTGTTAAACCTCATACAATTGACCTCAACCCATTGCTCCAGCCTGTCCAGATCCTGCTGCAGAGCCTTCCTACCCTCAAGCAGATGGACACTTGTGCTTAATTTTGTGTCATCTGCAAATTTACTGAGGGTACATTCGATTCCCTCATGCAGGTCATTGATGAAGATATTAAACAAGACAGGTCCCAAAACAGAGCCCTAAGGGACACTGCTTGTGACTGGTCACCAACTGGATTTTACTACATTCACCACCACCCTTTGGGCTCAGCCACACAGACCGTTTCTAACCCAGCTAAGACTCCTCCTATCTATGCCATGAGCTGCCATTTTCTCCAGCAGAATGCTGTGGGAAACGGTGTCAAATGTCTTACTGAAGTCCAGGTAGACAACATCTACCGCCTTGTCCTCATCCACTAGGAAGGTCACCTGATCATAGAAGGAGATCAGACTGGCTAAACAGGACTTGCCCTTCATGAACCCATGATGGCTGGGCCTGATGCCTCTCTTGTCCTGCACTTGCCGTGTGATCACCCTCAAAATGAACTGTTCCATAACTTTTCCTGGTCCTGAGGTCAGGCTGACAGGCCTGTAGTTCTCCGGATCATCCTTACTGCCCTTCTTATAGATGAGTGTCACATTGGCAAGTCTGTAGTCATCTGGGACCTCCCCACTTGTCCAGCATTGCTGATAAATAATGGAGAGAGGTTTGGCAAGTTCCTCTGCCAGTTCCCTCAGCACCCTTGGGTGGATCCCATCTGGCCCCATAGACTTGTGGGTTTCCAGTTGGTTTAAAACGTCATTAACTATTACTTCCTGGATTATGAAGGGATTATTCTGGTCTCTTTATGTATCTTCCAGTTCAGGGGATTGAATACCATGAGGATAACCAGACTGACTATTAAAGACTGAGGCAAAGAAGGCATTAAGTACCTCAGCTTTTTCCTCATCCTCGATAACAATGTTCCCCTTTGCATCCAGTAAAGGATGGAGTTTCTCCCTGGTTCTTTTTTTGTTGTTAATGTATTTGTAAAAACTCTTTTTATTGTCTCTTGCAGCAGTGGCCAGGCTGAGTTTTAGCTGAGCTTTTGATCCCCTAATGTTCTTTCTACATAACCTAACTAAATCCCTGTACTCTTCTTGAGTAGTCTGCCCTTTCTTCCAAAGATGGTAGACTCTCCTCTTTCTCCTAAGTTTCACCAGAAGCTCCCTATTTAGCCAGGCTGGTCATTTTCCCTGCCAGTTTGTCTTACAACACATGGGAGCAGCCTGCTCCTGGGCCTTTAAGAGTTCCTTTTTTAAAAAAAAGTCCAGCCTTCCTGGACCCCCTTGCCCTCTAGGACAAGGGACTCTCCATGGGACTTTCTCAACCAGTGTTCTAAACAGATTGAAGTCTGCTTTTCGGAAATCCATAGTAATAGTCTTGCTTCTCCCCCTCCTTATTTGGACAACGGCCCAACTGAGGTGCCTCTAGACAAATGCACAAAGCATGGGTAACAAACTAGAGGAGTTGGAAGCCACCATACTACTAGAAGACTATGACATAGTAGCCATTCCTGAAACATGGTGGGATGAATCATATGACTGGAATGTAGATATTGATGGATACAAACTATTCAGAAGGGACAGAATAGGAAAGAGGGGTGGAGGAATTGCCCTGTATGTTAATAAATGGATTGAATGTGATGAGTTATCCCTAAAGAATAATCACGAGCAAGTTAATGTCATCTATCTGGACTTCTGCAAAGCTTTTGACACGGTCCCCCACAATATCCTACTCACCAAGTTAGAGAGATACGGATTTGATGGGTGGACTGTTCAGTGGATAAGGAATTGGCTGAATGGTCGTATCCAGAGGGTGGTGGTCAATGGCTCAATGTCCAGATGGAGAAATGTGACAAGTGGTGTCCCTCAGGGATCTGTAGTAGAACCTGTACTGTTTAATATCTTCATTAATGATATTGACAGTGGGATCGAGAGCACCATCAGCAACTTCACAGATAACACCAAGCTGAGTGGTGCTGTTGAAAGGCTGGAGGGATGGCATGTCATCCAGAGGGACCTGGATAGGCTTGGAGAGGTGGTCCTACGTGAACCTCATGAGGTTCAACAAGACTAAATGCAGAGTCCTGCACCTGGGTTGGAACAATCTTCACTATAAATACAGGCTGAGAGATGAGGTGTTGGAAAACAGCTCTGCAGAAAAGGACTTGGGTGTGTTAGTGGATGAGAAGCTGAACATGAGTCAGCAGTGTGCACTTGCATATAAGAAGGCCAATTGTATCCTGGGCTGCATCAAGAGAAGTATGTCCAGCAGATCGAGGGAGGTGATTCTGCCCCTCTACTCTGCTCTGATGAGACCTCACCTGAAGTATTGAACCCAGTTCTGGAGCCCTCAACACAGAACCTGGGGGGCCTGATGGAGCAGGCCCAGAGGAGGGCCACAAGATGATCAGAGGGCTGAAACATCTCTCGTATGAGGGCAGGCCAAAGGAGCTGGGGTTGTTCAGCCTAGAGAAGAGAAGGCTCCATGGAGGCCTTATAGCCAACTTCCAGTACCTGAAGGACGCCTACAGGAAGGCTGGAGAGGGACTGTTTACAAGGGCTTCTAGTGAATTGATGAGGGATAATGGGTTTAAATTAGAGAAGAGTAGATTTAGACTAGATATCAAGAAGAAGTTTTTTATCTTGTGGGTGGTGGAACAGTGGAATAGGCTTCCCAGGGAAGTGGTTGAGGCCCCATCCCTGGAGATATTCAAGGTGAGGTTGGACAAGGCTCTGAGCAGCCTTGTCTAGTTAAGGGTGTCCCTGCTCACTGCAGGGGGGCTGGACAAGATGGCCTTTGGGGCCCTTTCCAGCCCTAACCATTCTATGATTCTATGACTAGATGCATTTTTTTGCAAGGCCTGTAAAACGTTAACTATCACTTCCAAGAACAAGGTGGCTTTGACAAGCTATATTTAGAAATGCCTTTGTAGAACTGTAGATACAGGATGAAAAAAAAAAAAATAATTGCTTGGCTTTCCTTTAACCCTGTAGAATACTGAAATTATTTTTTCGGAGTTTGTTCTAATTGTTTTGTTTCAGGAAGCGACATTATAATCACATTTCATGGTGTCTACCCTAACAATAGCATGTCCTTCAGTGTCTTATTAAATGTGCTTGTGGGTTCCTCTCCTTGCTGACTGTTCATTTGTCTTTTCTATCAATCTATAGATTGATATAGATTGATCTGAGATGTATTTATTTGCATCCTACCTTACAATTGATTATTTCATGCAGATGGTTAGTGAGATAATAACCAAGTGATAAAATAAGGGCAATTGTCTCCCCAGTTATCAAGACTGGTTACTCTGCAGGAAAACTTGAACAATCCTGGGAAGTTCATGCAAATGCAGGCTTGTGCACCTTTAGTGCACATCCCAGAAAGCCAGACACATTCAGTTGAGCTGTTTTGAGGCTGTTGCAAAACACATTGACTTGCTGGGTACAAGGCATTTGGGAATATAGCACTAAATATGATGGAATTGCCAGTTGCTTTTTCCTGTGGCAGCCTTATTTCATGAGTAGATAGGAATATGTTGATGTGAAAAGGAGAATGAAACACTTCTTCATATTTAAATATAAACAGAGTTTATATTCTTCACTAAAAAGGCATATATAAAAGCAACCAAAAGACTCAAAACTGCTCAATCCAGATTCTTGACACTATTTTAGTACTGAAATGACACTAATTTAGTCAGTTTACTTATAATTATTCCCATGAAGGCAGTAAGTATTTAAACATGATTAAGTATGTGGAAGAGATTATAGATCATATAAGGATCGTTTAAAAGAGTCTGCTTAGTTTGAGGAAGAGGAGGCTGAGGGGAGACCTCATCACTCTCTACAACTACCTGAAGGGACATTGTGGAGATGTTGGTGCTGGTCTCTTTTCTTGGGTAATTAGTGACAGTACTAAAGGTAATGGCTTCAAGCTTAAACAAGGTAGGTTTAGACAAGAGACTAGGAAGAAGTTCTTCACTGAAAAAGTGGTGTGATATTGGAACAGGCTGCCCAGGGAGGTGGTTGAGTCACAATCACTGGATGTGTTTAAGCATCACTTGGATGTGGTGTTGGGAGATATGGTCTAGGGGTGAACTTGCAAGTATGGTTAATGGTTGGACACGATGACCCCAAGGGTCTTTTCCAACCTGAATGATTCTGTGATTCTGTGAGCTTTAAGGTTGCTTTCACATACTTCAATTTCAACAAATTCCTTAGTAAACCAACACAACTCTGAATCATGTTTAACATCACTCCCGAGTGAAAATCTCCTGAGGGAAATAGCCCAAGGTCTGGATTGTTTTGTACACCCATCTGAGTTCTCTGATGTCTAATAAATGGTGAACTTGCCTTTATTTTCAGTACCAGCACTAATATGCTTCCTCTCCTCCAGTTCTGGCCTTTATGAAATCAGAACAAATTTAATATCTGTGTGAACTCTACCTCTTTGTTAAATTTCATTATAAATACCTAATGGATAAAAAAAAGCATTAGTACATCAAGTAGAACTTGGAAACTGACAGATTATCAAAGGTACCCTCGGA
>JAOEGS010005062.1:0-11973 GCA_025447755.1 Corythornis vintsioides | reverse complement strand
AATTTCTTTACAGAGAGGGTGGTTAGGCATTGGAATGGGCTGCCCAGGGAGGTGGTGAAGTCCCCATCCCTGGAGGTCTTTAAGAGTCGCGTAGATGTGGTGCTGGGGGACATGGTTTAGGGACACTGGCAGTGTTGGGTTAATTGCTGGACTTGATGACCTTGAAGGTCTCTTCCAGCCAAGTCATTCTGTGATTCTGTGATTCCCCATATTGTGTGCATTTGTGTACAGGCATTTGAGCGAGTTTGCAATGCTCAAGAATCTCTTGGCTGGTACAAACCCTGAGGTAGCAGTGGAGATGGCACAACACCCCTCAGCTGTCTCCAGACCACTCCCCAAAGGACAGGCATTTCCCCCCTCCCCCCTCATATCTAGTTTAAAGCTCTAGCAATGAGCCCAGCCAATTTATATGACAGAATCCTCCTTCCCCTTTGAGAGAGATCTACTCCGTCTGATGCCAGCAGACCAGGTATCGTATAAACCTCCCCATGGTCAAAAAATCCAAAATTCCAGCGGTGGCACCAGTCTCTCAGCCATGTGTTAATGACATGTATTTTTCACGTCTTGTCTGTGTTTTTCCCCTCTATTTGAGGGATTGATGAAAAAGCTACCTGTGCTCCTGAACTTTCTACCAATCTCCCTAACGCTCTCTAATCCTTTCTGATAGTAGTTAGGCTACTCTCAGAAATCTCATCATAACCCACCTGAAAAACTACTAAAAGATAATAATCAGAAGGGTGCAAAAGAACAGGTTTTAATGTCCTTAATCTGAGCCCCAGGGAGGCAGCAGACTTCCTGTGTGCTGGGTCGGGTCTGCAAATTGGGCCCTCTGTTTACTTCAATAGTCACCCACTACAAGAACCCTCCTTTTCTTCCTTGTTGAGTAAGTCCTAATTTGTGGGGCTGAGGGCAAGTTGCCAGAAAGGTCTTCATCAGAGGGGACATCAAATTCCATACATTTCATAGAGGTATCTCTACTGTAATTATGTCTCTATGCCAGTTTGCTTCCCAAAGAGACTGTTTTGGTTTTTTTTCTTTTCTTTTTTGTTGTTGTTGTTGTTGTTGTTGTACTGAAATAATAAGGTGTAGACTGCATAAAGAAAAGCAGAATAATTTTCACAGAATTATCTTGGTGATTTCAGAGATCTCACATAACATTTTTACAAGTTCTCATAGATTTTCCTTCTCCATATGCTTGCACATTTCTGATAGTCACTCGGACAATAAGACATCACAGCATAGAAAAAGCAACTGCTGAGCCCCTATCTATTGTGAGCATGTAGTGGAGTATATATAGATATTTTACATAAAACAAGTGGTTATTGTGAAAGACACTGGAAATATCTTGCTTGAATATTCTCAAGCTGGCTCTAGGACTGTATATGCAATGCCAGCAGTGATGGAGTAGCTACAATAGCAGAGTTCCCTGCAGACATAAGTAGGTTTTATCAGGCTCAGAGGGAATGTCTGACTGTTTGATGCACTGGTGAAGTTCTCCTGATTTGAAGAGCTCCAGATTCAGCTTCTTAAAAACCACTGACTTTATTTTTGTATTTTAATAATTTTTGAGCAGGACTGTGCCTGAGGTTATTTGAAAATTTTTATCAAAAACAAGCAAACATGCAAAATATTTCCCCAAAATTGATCTACAATCCATAATCTTGTATATTTCAGGTACATAAAATTATTAGGCAATATGACAATTACCATGTAAGATAAAGCTCCAAGAACTAAGTTTCTAAAATTCTGAGCAGACTTTGTGACTGGGTGGTAACAATTAAATGTATTACCTCCAGCTTTCTTAAGATAAACAACAGAAATCCACTGAGCCTGGCTGCGTCGAGGTGCTGGATGGATATTCCGAGATATCTATTTAAAAATATGTATTAATCAGTATGTGAGGCCATCTTTCTTGCATTAGCTTGAAACTCTCCCTCCAGCAAGGCTATAGAGTGGCATTATACTTTCATTATAAAATGTAGTGAGGCATAGGATGAGCACAGTCTTCCTGATGATATGTGTAAGATTGTTTTGAACCGAAGGCACGAGGAGGGACCTGACATTAAATGACGAGAAATTACACAGCCTGGTCAAAATATTGACTCAGAACTTTATGCAGCAAAGTGCTTCAACTCAAGTCCATCCATTTTCAGCAAAGCATTTTTGTGAGTAGCTTTAAGCACCAGCATAAGTCAATTGATTTTAATAAGGGTTTGCCACATAGATGCAGCTTGTTGAACTAAACCCAGGAAAAACAGTTTAGCAAGGGCCATCCAGTTTTCCTGGCAGAGGCTGGAAGACATTGACTCTTACATTAGCTCCCCTTTCTCAAGACCCTGGAGCACATATAAGATTATGCTTCCTGCCAGCACAGCACCTTTGCCTTTCTCCAAACCCTCATCTTGTTTGCTGGCTGAGGGACAGCTCTGTCACTATGCCAAGCTGGGGAGGAGATGCTTCTATCAGAGCAACTCCACTCTGCTACGTGACCCAGGGCAATGGCATTTCTGCTATTCCTTTCTGGTTACTGCTTGAACCTACCCCAGCATGACTCTTTTCATCACTCCTCAGAGCACAGCAGAGACAGTAACCAGATATCTGATGCCATTTCCTTCCAGGCACTTGTTTTCTTGAAAACTATCTAGAGCAGCAAGCTCTGCTATAGGATTAGAAGGATAACAAAATAAATCCATGCCCTGCCAGATCTGCAGGGCTGGTTAGGAAAGAACTAGGGGGACTTAATGTCCAAAAAATTCTGTACCACCTGCAATCCAAGATTATAGTAAACCTGTTGATAACAATTTACTTATGCAGGTACAAAGAAAAAAAACCAAGAAATCCATATCCTCATCTACTGTCACATGAAGATTTGCCATCTTAGTGTTGAAGCCATTGCAAAACAGATATCCTCCATGGGATCACCAGCAAACACACTGGACTTCACAGTACTGCATGTTGCTATTTTTGAGGTGGGAAGAAGAACGGAGGAGCAAGTCTGTCATCCTGTAGTGAGGTTTGCTACCCTGTCACTGTTTCTGACACTTGCCCCACAGGATCAGCCTGAAGCTGCTGAATTATCTCTGGTTTATAAGGTTCTTGCGCAGGAGTTAATCTTGTCTTAGAGTATATTATTGGTATTTCCCTAAAGGAGAGGTATTCACTCCTAATTATAAGAAGCTGCTGGAAAATAAATGAAGCCAATTACTAATAAAAGGCATATCTTGAGAGTGTTGAATTCAGATTACCCATCTCAGGTGTGAACTGGAGGTAGTTAATGGCAAAAGAGTTTGGTCTCAAACTTCTCAATTGAAATATTACAGCTGAGTTGATGGCTGTTATTGTAACACTATTTACAGACACTGCAAAATCACAGGCCTAATGAATCTGGAGAAAGTGTGATGTCGTCGTCTGGACTGTGGTGGTGACTATACTATCGCTTGTTGTCTTTGGCTTTCTCCTTTCTTTTCTGTTTCTAGTTTTCTCCCTGTCCTGTCTCCTTTAGAAACTTTGTTATGCTACTCTAATAAAACTTCATCATGAATGTGGCATCTGATCTCAATTGCGTCTTAATTTCACCATTTGGGGATCACCTTTAAACCTTTCATAAAAATTGCCATGTATCCTAATATTGGATCGTGACAAAGTGCTAGCAAAATTGAGAGGGAAATTCGCATTTCATTGAATTCAGTGTCAAGTTCCATTAAATTCAAAGGGTCATGAGAGTCTTCACAGGGTTACTGAGCATATGTAAATATTTCCAAGTATGCCTCAAGTTACAGGTTTGTTTTTCAGTTAAAAGAAACTAGTCAGGAAAAAGTACATTTATTTCTATAGAAATAGGAGACTAAAGAAGAATAAGACAAGAGACTTGGTAAGAGAGAAAAGTTGTTAGAAAAACTGATCAAAATCTTATTATATTGGGGGTACTATACAGTTTGGGAACTCCATTGGATATGGGGAGCTTGTATCTTTTAGATTTTATGTTTCTGGGCAACACATATCAACATAGGAGGAGTCTAACTGAAGCTGGAACATAGGAGGTCCCATGTAATGGACCATTTTAGGTCCTTTAGAAGGAGAAGCCTTTTCACAGTGAGTGTGACAGACATTGGAACAGGATGCCCAGGGAGATTGTGGAGTCTCCTTCTCTGGAGACATTAAAAACCCACATGGATGCATTCCCCTGTGACCTGATCTAGGTGATCCTGCTCCGGCAGGGGTTTTGGACTAGATGATCTTTCTACGTCCCTTCCAACCTTGAACATTCTGTGATTCTGTGATATTCATTCTGGTGTGGACTCAAAGACACTTGGCATCCTCATAGTTCAGATCTCATATGCTTCAATTTGAGGCACTGAACTAATGGACATGTTACACAGAATCACAGAATGTTCAGGATTGGAAGAGACATGGAAAGATCATCTCATCCATCCCTGCTGCTCTAGCAAGGCTACGTAGAACCAGTTACGAAAGACTGTATCCAGGCAGCTTTGGAATATGTCCAAGGATGGAGACTCTACAACCTCCCTTTGCAACCAGTTCCAGTGCTCAGTCACTCTCACAGTAAAAAAAGTAGTTCTTGGTGTTCCTGTGTTTCAATTTTATCCTGTTCCCTCTTGTGCAAAATTGGGCACCACTGGAAAGAGCCTGGCTTTGTTCTTCTTGCACCTGCTCTTTAGGTGTGTGTATACATTAAGAAGACCCCTCTTAAGACTCCTCTAGAATGAACAGTCTCTGCTCTGTTTGGAGAATGTTTTCACCTTAGCTGTTGCCAAAAACTAAGAAGAAGACATCAAAAGGCAAAATACCAACTTATTTCAAGGCAGGGACAACAAGATTGATGGATTTTTTTGCCTGTCTTCACTAGTGCTCACTCAATCCACACCACCCAAATCACAGAGGATGTTGGCTGGGACTGGGAGAGTGAAGAACCACCCAGGGTAGGAGCAGATCAGGTCTGGGAACACCTAGAGAAATTGAAGGTGCATAAGTCCATGGGACCTGATGAAACGGGTCCTGAGGGAACTGGCGGCTGAAGTTTCTAAGACACTAGCTATCATATTTGAGAGGTTCCCACAGATTGGAAAAAAGAGAACATAACCCCCGTCTTTAAAAAGGGAACCAAAGACAACTTGGGAAACTACAGATCAGTCAGCCTTACCTCTGTGCCAGACAAAATCATGGAAAAGATTCTCCTGGTAGCTGTACTATGGCACATTAAAAATAATCAAGTGGTTGGTGACAGCCAACATGGCTTCACCAGGGGCAAGTCATACCTGACTTATCTAGTGGCCTTTTATGACAAAGTTACAGCGCTGGTTGACACAGGAAAACCAACAGATGTCATTTTCCTGGGCTTGTGCAAGGCATTTCACACTGTCCCACATGACATCCTTGTCTCTACAATGGAGAGACACGGATTCAACAGATGGACCACTCGGCGGATAAAGAACTGGCTGGATGGTCACACTCAGAGAGTTGTGGTCAATGGCTCCCTGTCCACATGGAGGGCAGTGACCAGCGGTGTTCCTCAGGGCTCTGTTCTGGGTCCAGTGCTGTTCAACATCTTTGTCAGCGACATGGACGACGACATTGAGTGCACCCTCAGTAAGTTTGTCGATGACACCAAGCTGTGTGGTGCTGTGGACTCACTGGAGGGAAGAGATGCCATCCAGAAGGACCTTGACAGGCTTGAGAAATGGGCCAGTGCAAACTGCATGATTTTCAACAAGTCAAAATGCAAGGTCCTTCACCTGGGTTGGGCCAGTCCCAGGCACAAATATAGACTGGGCACAGAGTGGGTTGAGAGTAGCCCTGAAGAGAAGGATTTGGGGGTGTTGATAGATAAGAAGCTCACCATGAGCTGGCAGTGCGCTCATGCAGCCCAGAAGGCCAACCGCATCCTTGGATATACAAGAGAAGTGTAACCAAGCAGGTCAAGAGAGGTGATTCTCCCCCTTTACTCTGCTCTTGTGAGACTCCACCTGGAATACTGTGTCCAGTTCTGGTGTCCCCACCATAAGAGGGACATAGATCTGTTGGAGCATGTTCAGAGGAGGGTCACAAGGATGATCCAGGGACTGGAGCACCTTTGCTGCCAGGACAGGCTGTGGGACGTGGAATTGTTCAGTCTTGAAAAGACTACGGGGTGACCTGATAGCTGCCTTCCAATACCTGAAGGGAACCTACAGGAAGGGTGGGGAGGGACTTTTTACTAGAGCAATGACTGATAGGACAAGGGGAAATGGGTTTAAGTTGAAGGAGAATAGATTTAGATTAGAATTTAGGAAGAAATTCTTCAGTACGAGGGTGGCTAGACATTGGAACAGACTGCCCAGAGATGTTGTGGCTGCCCCCTCCCTGGAGGTGTTCAAGGCCAAGCTAGACAGTGCCTTGAGTAGCATGATTTAGTTGAGAGGTGTCCCTGCCCATGACAAGGAGGTTGGACTAGATGATCTCTAAGGTCCCTTCCAACTTAGGCCATTCTATGATTCTATGATTCTATGATATTATATTAATTAATAAGAAGGCTAAAATGGGAAAAAAAGCCAACACTCATGTTAAACAGCTCTTGTTTAGATAAAGCTTCTTGCTTAAATAGCATAGGAAGAAAAGAAGAGAGGAAGGATATGTAAACATCTCAGTGATAAACAATATTTTAAGTTGGTGCTTCTCCTGGTAGTAATGAGAGGCAATCCTGTGTGCTACACAAGTGAAGTTGGCATCTCACTCTTGTCTAAATCTTCCTGTGGTGAAGGTTGCAGTCAACAAAACATTGGAATTCTTGGGAACATGTGACATGTGGTAAGTTGTATGTTCATTTTAGTTATAAATAAATGCTTAATTGTTTTGGAGTTTGTGTGCATGTGTATGAAAGTGTAACCTGTGCAGTGACCTGTTGAACTGGGTCCTTCTGACTCCTGCTATATTAGGATTCTTTTTAAGGCCTACAAACTTTAACAAAAAGTCTTTCTTTGACTTTAGTTACCTTTAGATGAGGTTTCTAATGCAAAATATTGAACCAATTTTCAGGGAAAAAAAAATAATAGGGAGCGAAATCCAAAGATGAGTGAAAATTTAAAAAAATAATCTTGAAATCTTGGGTTTTAATTGCTACTCAGAGCTAAGAGGGCAAACATGAGAGCTGGATGAAGCTCTACTAGCCTGGAGATTTAATAGTTATAAATAATGTGTAGTGAAAATGATAAGAAATAGGATTCAGCTTAATTCTGTGTATTGGAATGTCCTGGCTGGCAATCCTAATGGAAAATCACTTTGTCCAGATTTTTTTATGATGAAGCTAAACAATATAGAGGAATCCCGCAACTTTCTTAAGGCTTCATAACACTGCATGATACTCCAGGCAGCACATGGAGGTGAAGAAAGAAACAGAAAGCAGAAAGACATGAGAAACTGAAAACTACCTGATACCAATTTGCTAGAAGGATACAAAAAGAAAATTGACAGATTACTTAGTTATTACTGAGATATTCTAACTAATGAGAAAGGAAAATTAACTAAGTGCTTTGGAAACATGAGTTTGTATTGAAATTGGAGTATCACAATGAGGTGAACTGGCTTCTGGTGTAGACAAAGATGTATGTGTTCACATAACACAGCTTGTTGGATTTTAAATATTGACTGTGATAAGTGTTACACACACAAAAAGCAGAGGCTATTTGACTAGAGGAAGTGGTACTTCCTTTGAAGACTTCCTTAATTAATGAGTTTCTACTTTTATTATTGTTCATTTCAGGTTTGTCTCCTTTTATTATTGTTTGTTTCAGGTTTGTCAGAAGCCAGGACTGAATTTTAGTAGCAGTTTAATCTGGTTGTTGGCAAGGTTGCTTCTCAGATTGGAGTTCTACAGAAGGAAGCAAGAATATTTGTCCTTTACAGGTGGTAGTGAAGAAAACTGCATTGTCAGCAGTCTGACCACCTTTCTGGTTACATTTGGCAAATATGAGATCTACAATCAATTACTGAACTGTGCTTCTCCATATAATATTGAATTATGGTGTGTCTCAGAAGCAGCTAAAATATCTGGCTAGTGGACTATAAAGGGAAGTCAAGCAAATAAGTCCTGATTCCCAAACAATGACTGAAGTTCTGAAATTCAGATGGAAATACCCTTGGAGCAGTACACATATTTATTGCAAACCACAATCCATTTCTTTTCATTTTATTTTACAAATTCTCCATCTCTTGCTTCAGTTACAGGGAAATTGACTACTGTATTTCAAGATATCCCAAACTGATCTTGTACTTCACTTTTCTGTGTCAAGAAATATTCAGACAATTGAACAACCAGATTACTCAAAAGATGTTACGTGTCTTGTGATGCAAAGAAGTGTGAGCTGTTTAAGAACTAATGTGAAAAATGTCAAATTGTTCCCTATCAAGTAAGCCTAGAAAGGGAAAAAGGAAGAATAAATCAATGCAATTAGACAGGGCTGTTTTAAATAATTTGCAATTCCCATAGTTTGTAAGAGAACTGGATGCACAGAGATGAGGATTTATTTTTTTTTTTACACTGGAGGAGCTAAAATGAATGCTCTCTATATTAAAAATTACAAAGACTTTTTATATAAGAAGTGAGGTGTTCAATTAATCATTTCTAAAGCTGAAATAAGGTCAAAAAGAAAGAAGTTGCATAAATGCTAGCTATTTGGTTACTCTACAGAGGTTTTTTTAGCATGAGAACTTGTTGAGTTCATCTGAGTGGACATGACAAAACAATTACTTTAAACGGCTGGATACTTTAGCCAAAGGACTAAGTGAACATTTGCAACTGAGAGTCACATAAAGAAGGAATAAAGCTCAGAATCATAGTCTTGTGTTTTGCTGCTCTTTATTGATTGAGATTTCCCAAGCCCTCAGTACTGAACTAAATCTGCTTTCTCTGAAGTTGAAAAGGTATTATTATATATATAAGTTTTAATGTATGAATTGCCACAGCAGAATTAGGAAAAATGAGACCCAGGAGGTTTAAATAAGCATGTCCTTATTTTACACAAACTTTGGAGAGACTCAAATCACACTTGTTTCCTTTCTCATGTGAAGTAGTAGGGAAGAAACACTGCCATCCATTCTGAGATAGAATGGATTTAACACAGGCTGCATTCCAAATGCCAGACTTTTTCTTTCCAGGTTCAGAAATTTTCTCCTCCCATCACAGCCACATTTCTGCACTGTACATGTTGACAACCTAAGTTGATCTTAAATTCAACCTCTCCAAAACATATTTAGGTGAAACTGAAAGTCTACATCTGTCTTAGAAAGGACTAGGAAACTGGCAACCTAGAAAATCAAAAGGGCTAAGAAGGAGGACCTGGGCAACTATAGATCGCTCAGCCTCACCTCAATCCCTGGAAAAGTAATGGTGCAACTTATCCTCAGTGCTACCCTTAGGCATATCAAGGATAAGGGGGTTATTAGGAGCAGTCAACATGGTTTTACCAAGAGGAGATCATGTTTGACCAACCTGATAGCTTTTTATGAGGACATAACCAGGTGGATAGATAATAGTAGAGCAGTGGATGTGGTTATCTATTTCAGTAAGGTGTTTGACATTGTCTCCCACAGCATCCTTCTGGCTAAACTGAGGCAGTGTGGTCTGTATGATCAGGTAGTGAGGTGGATTTGGGCAGTGGTTGAAGGAAGAAACCAGAGAGTTGTGGTAAATGGGATGGAGTCTAGATGGAAGCCTGTAACTAGTGGGGTCCCACAGGTGTCGGTGCTGGGACCAGTTCTGTTCGATATATTCATCAAGGACCTGGATGAGGACACAGAGTGCACTGTCAGCAAGTTTGCTGGTGACACCAACCTGGGTGGAGTGACTGACACACCAGAAGGCTGTGGCTGCCATCCAGAGAGACTTGGACAGGCTGGAGGGTAGGGCAGAGAGAAATGGAGTTAAATTCAACAAGGTCAAGTGTAGAGTCTTGTACCTGGGAAAGGTATCAGTACAGGTTGGGGACTGACCTGTTGGAGGATGGTGAAGGGGAAAAGGACCTGGGGGTCCTAGTTGATGGGAGGCTCACCATGAGCCAGCAATGTGCTCTTGTGGCCGAGGGCCAATGCTATTCTGGGGTGTATTAAAAGGAATGTGGCTAGTAGGTTGAGAGAGGTTCTCCTGCCCTTCTACTCTGCCCTGGTGAGACTGTATCTGGAGTATTGTGTCCAGTTCTGGGCCTCCCAGTTCAAGAAGAACATAGAATTGCTTGAGAGTCCAGAGCAGAGCCACAAAGATGATTAAAGGTGTGGAACATATCTCTTATGAGGAAAGGCTGAGGGAGCTGGGGCTCTTTAGCTTGGAGAAAAGGAGGTTGAGGGGTGATGTCATCAGTGTTTATCAATATATAAAGGGTGAGTGCCAGGAGGATGCGAGCCAGACTCTTATTGGTGATGCCCGATGATAGGACAAGGGGCAATGGTTGGAAACTGAGGCATAGGAAGTTTCATGTAAACAGGAGGAGGAATTTTTTCATGTGAGGGTGATGGAACACTGGAACAGGCTGCCCAGGGGGATTGTGGAGTCTCCCTCTCTGGACACATTCAAAACCTACCTGGACTTGTTCCTGTGTGATCTGGCCTACGTGATCCTGCTCTGGCGGGGGTGGGTTGGACTAGATGATCTTTCTAGGTCCCTTCCAGACCCTGACATTTTATGATTCTATGAAAATTCAGTATTTTGCAAGTAATGTGCTCATATATTAAGAAAAGCCTTTTATCAGAAAATACTTTTTTAAAAAGAATATATAGCCAAAACGTAGCAGAAATTGTGGTTTTAATAGTGTCCTTGGGATGGAAACACAACCAATGTTTATTAATACTTGGAAAAAATCTGAGAGTTATGGTCATTGGAAATGGAGTGATGAATAATTTACCAGAGATGTATGACATTTCAAAAAAAAATTATATGTGATGTAATAACAATCTATTAAGACATTTTCATGAAGTTCAAGGAATTGCAAGGAAAATGTAGAGATACTTTTAATTATAGCATTTTCTATGTATATATATTTACAGAAGTAGATATAGCCTATGGAAAGACAGCAAGTATTTGCACTAGGAAAGGTGAAGAGGGTCAGAAAAAATGCATTCCACAGAAAAGAGGGTATATGGGCACTGTAATTAATGGATCAAATTGCCAAGGAATTACAAAGAGGATCAGATGGTAAAAAGATAATTATCAGATCAAAGGGTAAGAAGCCAAGTGTTGAAATAAAGTGGTAGTAATACCGACAACTAAAGAGGAATTATTGACCAATAATTGTATTGCTTTAGGCAATGTGTTAATTGCTAGAACCTCTATTAAGAAGGCTTTTAATGGACTAGTCTATTTTTATAAATGTGGAGTTATGAATGTCAAATGACATGAATTCACTGCAGAGCCAGAGTGCACCAACAGAAGTCTAGTTTTTAGGAGTTTGTAACAGTAATAGTAATGGGAAATAGAAGGAATTCAGGCTGCAGTGGCTGGTTACATGGCTAAGGGAGCTTCCTTTGAATATCAAAATAACAAGAAAGTTATTTTCAGGGATTTGGCATAAGGCTTGTGATTACAGCAATGTAAATGATGGGGTTTATTCTGGAGTGAGTGACATCCTGAGCTAAAGCCTCCTTGAATACTCTCCATTGCTCCCAGCAAGTTTTATTCCCTCAGTTATTCAAAAAGTTCAGAAGTCTGCAAGTAGAAGACCATCTATTTGCATGCTGCAGCACACCTGCCTCACCAGTAATGAGGCAAGACTGGATGTGTGAAAAGCTAATGGGGAGCTAAGGGTTTCTATTTGTCCCCTCAAATACTGTCTTGACAAAAGATCTGTACTTAAGTGGAGATTTCAGTGTGGGCTACAGATGCTGGGGCCTATTATCAGATCCTTCTTCCTATCTCAGATCCTTCTCTGCACAGAGAAAGCTCTTACCTGCGAGAGTTGTGGGGGTTTTTGCTCTTTTTGTATTTATCTA
>JAOEGS010005060.1:0-17975 GCA_025447755.1 Corythornis vintsioides | reverse complement strand
AGTGTCTCCAGAGATGGAGACTCCACAACCTCCCTGGGCAGCCTGTTCCAGAGCTCTGTCACTCTCACTGAGAAAAAATTCTTTCTTGTGTTGACCCTAAACCTCTTGTGCTCCAGTGTTCAGAGCAGCTCAGCTGGAACCGTCTCCATAAATTAGTGCAGCACATGGAGCAAGAGAGGAGGGAATGGCTTGACTGGTGCACATCTGGGCAGGCAAAGCAGGTAGGTCACACACGTTAAAGGGATAGAAATGCAGTCCTGAGTGGGAATTAATGAGGATGCTGTGGATCAGCAAAAACACAGGTGGAGGTTTGAACTCAGATCCTGGTTCTCTAGGCCAACCTAGAAAAGCTCTTTCAGCAGGAGGTTCAGATGATGTGCAGGGAGCATCACACCACCCACCAACACTCATGTTCTGTACCTGAGCGTGCCACAGTCCTTTGCATAATCTTCACACTACTCTAGAGCCTTGTCTCCCAAGGGCTCACTTACCTGAGCCCTGATGACCTGTTCTCCTGAGCCTCACCTGAGTCTGAGATGTCCTGCAGTGTAGACTCGATGTGTTCCTGGGTGACTTGGTCTAGGTGCCCCTGCTCTGGCAGGGGGGGTTGGACTAGATGATCTTCTAGCTCCCTTCCAACCCCTAACATGCTGTGATTCTGTGATTCTGAGGACGGTTGCTCTCAGGGAATGTGGGGTCCCTGCAGAGACTCTGCTTTCTGGGAGGCAGAACATAAACCTGAAGTCAGTTTGCAAAGTTTGGTGAAGCAAACCCATGTCGTGTCGTTTACACCAGGGGCAGAAACAGCCCTGCTCAGATTCTCACTACTCTAAAAGCTGCTGAGGAGAGCTCAACTCTTTTCTAGCCCTCTCTGGTTTGAGGGCAGACTCTGGAGGTTACCCGAACGGTGTTGCTACACTAGCTGGAGACACTGAGAGGAAAAAAATCCGCCTGTCACCTCTGTCCTTGTTTCCCTATCCATCTTGTCCTTGTCCCAGCCCTTGGGGTCCCCAGGGCAGGAGGCTTGGCTGGGACGATGACTCTCCCCGTGGAGCCTGTCAGGGCTTGTTACGGCCACCCAGAGATCATCGCCGCCTGTGCCCCCGCTGCCAGCTGCGCCCGCGCGTTGTCCCGGGCTCCTAAATGAAGCTGTAACGGGGAGTGGATGAGGGATGAGAAGGAGATTGCCTCCAGCCTCTGCTCCCTGCCTCTTCCCCAGCGGGCGTGATGGATGGCAGGCGAGGGGAGCAGAGGCTGAGTCAGCTCCCAAGTGACCTTCGCAGGATCCCTCGCGGTCCCCGTCCCCCGGGCTGGTGCGCGGGGCGGCTGAACCTGGGCAGATTGATGGCGGCTCACGCTCAATTTCTCTGATGCACTTTTGCTGAGAGACACTCGTACATCTTCCCCACGTCGTCTCTCCATATCTGAGGTCAGGCTTTCAACAGGCGAGAAATGTTCTGAAATAAATCACCGCCATCCCTCACCCAGGGCTCTGCCAGCTCCCAGGGAGAGGGGTGAGGAGGAGAGTGCCTTGGGAGAGCTGGCATGGGGTAGGGGACACACACACACAGCACATGCAGAGCTCTATGTGAGTCCAAGGGCTCTCACCACGGGGACTTTCTGCCCCGGGAGTAAGCCCACAGAAGGCAGCAGACAGCAAAATTGCCATTCCTGGAGGATTTCTCCAGGCCTCCTATGGAAATGGTTCCTTCTCTGCACTTCTTGCATTGGGCTCAGCATCTCTCAGCTGGGGACCCCCCCCCCCTGCTCTACACACGTGCACCGAGTGTTTCAGGAGGGAGATGAGGTGCACTAAGCAGAACATTCCCTTCCCTGTGGCAGGAGGAAAAGGCATCCCCAAACTCACCCTCCAGGATGGCCTTCAGCAACCCTCAGAGAGGTGGGGGCTCAGCCAGGATTTGCCCCACACCTCCTTTAGTATCTCACACCAGGTCTGAATCTGCCCCAAACCATATCCCATGTTCCAAGAGCTCCAGTTTGTGGAACAATTTCATGCTTTTGGTGTTGTGTTCCTGACACCTGGAGCTGTGCTGGTGCAGAAGGGTTGAGGGGAGCACTCCCCCTCCCAGTTCCCTGCTCCCTGCCTGCTGCCTGGGGTTCCTGTTGGGGGAGAGCAGCACCTCCAGGAGCTGGGGAGAGGGTGAGACCCTCGAAGCAATGGATCAGGGCATTTTGCTGCTGTTCTGAGCCACAATGTTTAATCTCTACCCCATCCCACATGGGCAGTGAGGTGGTAAAGAGGAAAGGATGCAATTAATCTGTTCTTAAAAGTCCATTTTTAGATCTCAAAGGGTGCAGCATGTTGCATCAATGACCTCATTTAGTAAATAGGGAAAATAAGACCCACAGAGCACAAGGAATTTCCTGTGAATTTCCTGTCCTCTCACATAGGACAGCTCCCAAACTCTTGTCCTGTCCTTCCCCTCTGAGTCACTTTGGCTCAGCCTGTTCCTGAGCTTCACTCCTGGCATCTTCCAGAGAAGTTTGAAGCTTCATGAAGCCTCAGCCCTCAATTTTTTGGCCAGCTGATGGTGATGCTTCCTCCTATAGCATGACCAAGGGAAGGCAGCAACCACTGTTCCCCTGGCAGGTCTCTTCAACCTTTTCTTCCACTGAAGGATGCTGAGAGAGGTTGGATTGCTGAGGTCCTTGCTGTTGGTTTGCCATGCTTTCAAGGCAAAGTGCCTGCTTGGGAGCACAGCAGGAAGCCCAGGCACACACATGGTTTGGTGTCATCCCTGTGTGCTGTGTGCTGGGAGCTCAGCACCAGCTTTGAGCCTGCAAAGCTTGTGGCTGCAGCACCCCATTGCTGGTGTCCTGGGCATTTCAGCATGGCTGAGACAGCTCCCTGCCTCATGCCCTTGGTAAAATCCCAGTTTTCCCTGTCAGGTACTGCACAAAGCAGCTCTGGGTGCAGTGGGAGCCCTTGCTGGTGGTGGCTCCTGCCCATTGTGTGGAGCATAGTGCCCAGGACAGCTCTAGCCCCTTGTCTCCAGCCATGGGCAGCAGCTGCCAGAAGTCATCCTTTACACACTCAGCATCCCAGGCAGTGTAGCCAACCTTTGCTCCAACATCTGAACCCTTTTCCCTGGAAATTGCACTTCTGTGACCCAAAAATTCCTTTCAGAGCTCAGCAGATGCACAGTGAGAGTGGGAGCTTCCAGAGGACTCTTCAGACCCTCCCTGGGCACCTTCATGCTGCACAGGCTCCAGCACCCTCCCCTCTCACACCCCAGGTATTCGGTGGCCTCATCATGCTCTTCCAAATGGCATCTCTTCTCCAGACTAAGTGGTGACCATGATGAAAACTACCTAGTGCAGAGACCCTGCTGCAGGCAGCACCAAGACACAGTGGGGCAGGTGGGGGATGCCACAAGCTGGTGGCATAGTGCAGCCTCAGAGGATGCTGTGTCTCACTGTGAACTGACTCTGGCTTTTCCCAGGACATCTCACCTTCCTGGGATTTTGATGCTGTCAGTCTGCTTGTTTGAAAGCCAAGCTACTGAGCCTAGAGAGAATTGGACTTTTCTTTAATGAGTAGCCACATTCTGGCCTTTCTGATGGTGCTCAGCCAAGTTGGAAATAGAGACTGAGACTGTGCCAAAGACTCTGAACAGAAAAATAAAGTCAGCCTTGAGGTTTCCAAGCTCTATCATTTTTTTTTGCAGTCATCTCAAAGCTGGGGCTGGAAAGGTTTTCTCAGTACATCCCCAGCATGACTGTGGGTCCCAGTGCTTGTGGGACTTCTAAAGATGTAGTTTAGAAATGCTAAAGCTGACATTTCCTAATTTGAAGTGCAACTGAGGCAGAGAAGCAGTCACAGAGGGAATGTCAGTGCCTCTGGCTCTGCACTGCACTGGAGATACATCCCAGCTGCATTTCTGCTCCTCTGCTAAGCACACGTGAGCAGTGCAGGCTGTGCAGGTTTGAGCTCTGGTAGAGGTTCAGACCATGGTAACTGTGCTTTCAGCACCCCTTCCTTCCATGTGAATTGACAAATATCATCAAAACAATTCCTTACCTGGACCAGTGTGTATATAGTTCCCTATGTGAAACCAAGAGATCTCAAAGCACCGTCTGCTGTACGTCACAGAGAGAAATAGATCCTGAATCACAGTTCCAGTGGTGGAACTGCCCAGGTCTCCACTAGCCATGATGGGAAGAACATGGACACCTAGTGCAGCTCATGGCATCTGCCAAGAATGTCACTTACAGCCACGTGCACAGAAGTCAGTGTGGCAAGGTTGATACTGGGGAAACTGTCTCCGGAACAACAAGCAAATGCACGAGAGCTCTCTTGTAATATTTTAGAATTCAAATTCAATTCTGCAATCCAAAGAAGGCAAGTGGCAGGAGGAAAGGAAGTGGCTGACTAGAAAGCAGAAAGCTGCAGGGCCAAGCTTCACCAGCCTGCACTTGTGCTGCACACAAATAAATGCAAGCGAGCCAAGGACGTGCTGAGGAGATACTGGTGCACGATACACCTCTGTGCCTGGAGCTCTTCAGAAAAGGAAGAAAGGTCACTTGAGAGGAGGGAAATCCCTTGCTGCTCTTGAAAATTATCTCTGAACTTCAGAAAGGGCAATGATTATGTCCTGAGACAGAGCTTCAGATTTTTCCTGCTTCACTGGCCATTGCAGAGCACCCGTGTAGCCCCCAGAGCCCTCCCAAATCCATGCAGCAGGTCCTCCTTTTCCACAGCAGGGAGGAGCACCAGGCAGTGCAGCCCATCACCATCCCCCTGAAGCAGGACCCCGGGTGCCAGAGGGTCTTATGACTCCTCAGACAAGATGATTTATTACCCTGAGCTATTCTCTGTGAGGAGTCAAAGGGGAGAGACTTTATGAGCTTTTCCCTGGGGAAAGCAGGAGTTAAGCAGTGAAGGTCTTCTCCAGGAGTCTGGGCAGTGCTGTGCAGGAGCAGGAACACCCTACGGATGCTGAGGCATTATCACAATGGGAGAGTAAAGGCTGCAAAGAGGCTGCTCTGAGTTCTTATCTTCGTTTCACCAGCGGCAACGTATTTTCCCATACGTAAAACAGGAAAAGTCATACCCTCTTCCTTCCCAGATTCTCTGTAAGGATTCATTCATCTTAGAGTAAAAAGGTGCAAAGTGCTGTGTGGATGCAATGTCGAGCCCCTGGCTTCTGGCACACCCTGGGGTGCCTTTCCAGGGCACTGCTGTGTGCAGCACCATGAGGACACACCAGGCATGGCACAGCACAGAACTGCTCCGTGGTGAGAGGGAGAGGTGCTGTGGGTGGTGAGGAGGAGGGATGATGCCCCTTCGAACCATGGGGCATTCCCGATCCTTCTAGAAGTGAGAACAAGTAGTAATGGGGTGCGACTGGGAAAAGATCTCCCCCACCCTCAGAATAAAGGGCGTGACTGGTGTCAAGCTCATTTCCAGTATCTGCTTTCAAGGGGGCAGTTCCAAGAACTCCGGATGCTCCGTTGCTGTTTTTCTGCTCCCACCCAGCTCGGCGGTGCCAGGGTGCCCGCTGTGCCGTGCCCGGGCACCGCACCAGCCTCGCAGCGCGTTGAGGCAGAGACGAGCAGGGCAGGGCTGTCCCTGGGCACAGCGGGGCCCCATAGGAGCTGCCAGCTGCTGCCTCACTGCACAGGACACTGCTGGGCCCGGGGAGCCCCATGCACAGTCCTTGCACGTCTCCAGCATCAGCCAGCCCTGAGCTGCTCAGGCAGCGTGTCCACGGGCAGCCACCACCCTCTGCTGGGTGGACACGGACCAGAGCAGAACGAGCCCCGTGCCATCAGTCTCAGATCCTGATCTTGGCTCAGGTGGGATCCTGGCAGACCCCGAGCAAACGGTGCTGGACCCTGACGCATCCCCAGGGAAAGCTCCCGGCTCCGGCTGCCTTACCAAGCTCTCCCCGCTTCGACATCATCTCTGCAGCAGCCACCGACAGACGTGACAAACACGGCTGCTGCACCATCTCTCCAGATCCCCCCGAGGCCGGGCTCTGCCTGCTGAGCCCCCCTCACAGCCCATTAGGCAGCTCAGGTTCGGGAACACGCTTCTCCCTCCCGGTGGCTGCAGGAGACAGCGGCTGCCTGCGGACCCCTCCTGTGCCTGCTGCGGGGACCGTGGCTCCCGGTCACTTCCAGCTGCTTAGCTCGGCTCCGGCTGGCAGAACCCGTGGGGAGCAGCCAGTCGATCTCCTGTGGGTCACCTGGTGATGGCAGAGGGGGGAGAAGAAGGGACCTGCCGTCGTTGTGGGGGTTGCCAGCACTACCCAGAGGAGGCCAGGTTCCCATCAAGCCTTTGATCGAGGTGGGAAGGAAAATTAATTTACATGGAAAATCCACGCTGCCCCAGTTTCCCAGTGTGAGGTGGTGGTGGCTGACCCGGGGTGGGCAGCAGCTGGGCTCTCCAGAGGGTCTGTCCTCAGAGGGCACGAGGCACCAGGCACCCCGGAGCCAGATCCCATCCTCCAGAATTTCAACCAGTTGGAGGAGGGTTTTGAAGTTGGTTCAGTGAGACGCTGTGTCTCAGACCTTCTCTCAGGGCCTTATTAAAATGCAGACTGCAAATTCAGATACTGTAAACAAGGTCACTGGAGAATGAAGATCAACAGAGTGCAAGCACAAGGAATGCAGAGCATTAATATTCTGATGTGTGAGCCCGTCCTAAATATTTTATCAGGCTAAGCTTTTTTGTATTGAGGCATCCTTCCCCTGCTCTTCCTCCTCCTCTTCTGCCTGCTTCACGTCCTTTTCTCTTGCGTTCACAAAAAGCACTTTGTATTTCGGCTGAGGCTTGAAATATATGCAAACCTTCCTCTCCCCCCCTCCCCACCCAGCAAAACCCTCACCCTCTTCCAGGCAGAGGGAGAGAGATCTCCTAACGGGGTTTCTTTTGTTTCTGTCAACGTCTCACTTAGGCAGCAGGATCTGAGACTTACTGAACGCTGCCAAGGTCTTATCACCCACGTTGTGCATGTGTGTGTGTATGTGTGTGTGTGTTTGTGTGTCCCACCCCCCCAGAAATGCAGGGATTCCCTCCCACCTCCATCAGCTCTGCACAGTGGAGGGCAGAGTGGCAGCTGGGGCACTGGGGTGTGATGTGTAATTGTCCTCTTGCTTCTCATGGGTGGTTTTGGCCCAGAGAGATGATCCAGAGGTGCTTGATCTGGTGTCAGAGCTTTTGCCCTCCACCATAGGGTGGCTGAAAACCTCACAGTTAATGAAAAACGAACTGAAATACAGCCCACCTTTAGCTGGTGGTGAGAAGGTGCTTCCTGACCCCAAGACACATGTCCCTATGCCCTGAGGCACAAGATTTGATTTTCCTTATCAAGATGCTCTCTAGCACAACTACAAATACATCACACAGTGCTGAAAGCATCTGTGCCTTTATAAATCCATGGTTTTTTTATTATTTTTTTTTCTTTTACATTGGGCCACACGATCCTGAAAGTACTCATACCATTATAAATCTCAAAATGGATTTTTTTTTTTTTTTTCCCTTTTACTTCAGGTCAAGATGGCAAAATCAGACCTTGCTATAGAGTGTTGTCCCCATCCCAAGCCATTGCATGACACAGGAAAACTCTGCTTCAGGGTGGCTCCCAGGGTGGCTCCCCTGGCCCAGGTGTGGGTAGTTTGCTGGATATGACCAAGTGAAACCCAGAGATTCAGGGAAACATTTGTTGATCCTGACATTTCCCACTTATCTATCCAGTGCCCAACGGGTAGTTGTGCACTTTCCTCTGTGCTACCCTCAAACCCTAAATTTGTCTTGTTTGAAAAACTATAGTCATCCAATTAGCAGTAGCACTCGCCAAGCAGAGTGGCCAACCACACATCTCGAGTAATAAATAGTGGAGGATTGAAGTGAACAGTTTGGGAATAGTCAATTGAATGGGAATTATTCATGCAAACTGTATCACAGGCTCTTACAAATACCAAATGCACTCCAGAAAATGAGGGCATTTATGTAATGACATCTCATTAAAAAAATAATCATAAGGAATTGATTATTAATAAAATATTGAGAGATAATTAACTTTTTTTTTTTTTTCCTCAGCAGAAGATTCCAGAAAAGGGGCCACTTCTTCTTTTCAACTTCAACTCTGGCTTCCAAAGGACTTGAAAGAGAATCATGTGCATTAACCAGAGAAATCTGGCCTGAAATGATCTAAATGCAACATGAATTAATGGGTGCGTTTTTAAGTAGGTGAAGTGTTGGAGTCTATACAAATTGGCATTTTTTGATCATAAATAATAGTCTAGATCTGAAACTGCTGTATAATTAGCAGTGCTTGGATCCACAATCATTTCGCAGTTGTGCAGAGGAGATTTTTATTTTCTTTTGCACTCTAATGTTAATGACACCAGTGATGCTGCCCAGCCCTCAGCTGTGTAATGCATGGAAAGGAGGGGATGCATCAGTGGCTGGAGGCATCACTCGGCACCTTCCCTGAGCTGTGGAGAGATTTTGCTTTCACTGAGTGACCCCTGAGAGCTCGTCCCTGACTGCGGGCGCTGGCAGTGGCAGATGAGCCGTGGGTATGGACAGACAGGCTGACAGCAGCTGGAAAATCTGACTGTACCACACGTGTTATCTGAGACAGAACAAGTTTCTGCCAGGAAGAGATGATGTCCCTGCTCTGCCCTGGCTCAGGTGCTGGTTCCCTGGGGCCAGGGAGATGTTCCATCCCGGGATGCCCACCCGACTGAGCCCATGGCTCCTGCACTCAGCTGCAAGGTGGTTGGGTTTGCTCTGGAGTGTAGGGTGTTGTTGTGTAGGTGAAGACACAGTCTATACCCAGGAGGATTTCCAGGTTAAGCTGTAAGGAGAAAGGATAGAGGGGGATCATAGAATTGTAGACTGGTTTGGGTTGGAAGGGAACTTTAAAGCTCACCTCATTCAAATCTTTGCAGGGAGCAGGGACAACTGCAACTAGAGCAGGGTGCTCAGAGCCCCCCCAACTTCCCCTGGGATGGTGCCAGGGATGGGGCAGCCACCACCTCTCTGGGCAGCCTGGAACAGGCTCTCCCCACTCTCACAGTGTTTTCATTCCAGTCGAATTCTCCCTCTTTAGTTTTAAACCATCACCTTTTGTGCTGTTGCTACAGGCCCTGTGACAGGATGGGGACCCTGGAGAAAGAGTGGTCCAAATCCACAAATGCACCCTAACACCTGGAGACCTCGTGAAAAGGGTGGATGATCCAACAGCTTGGATGTAAGTGCAGGTAAGGCCTTCAGTCCTCTTCCAGAGCACAAGGCTGCTGTAACTGAGCATCACACCTTGCATCACGCAGCACACACCCATGCACAGAGACCCACATCTGCTGTACCAAGGCAAGGAAAAAATGAAATGTAGGGTTTGAGCTGCTGCAAACGATCCAGCCTGAAGAGGAGGAGGAGGCACTGAACTGTTTGGTCCCATGTCTTGGGCAACTTTGGCTACTGAGAGCTCAGGTGCCTCCCTCCCTGCAGGCTCCTATTATGCTGGTTCAGGGCACAGCTGCTGCTGAGGATCTTGGCAGCATTAGGACACAGGGAAAACCCTGTCATGTTTTTACTTGCTTCTTGGCACAGCTCACTGGAAAGGCCTGAGCACATCTCCTCTCCCTTGGTGACTGTGTGCCACGGCCCTCCAGGCCAAGCAGGGGGACTCTAGGGAATGAAGACATTTATACAGCACATTGACTGGCCTGTGCTCTCTCTTCTCTTTTGAAATATAGCAGCTTATTGATTTATATTTAAAAGGGATGAATGCAGCATATATCAGTATATTAGACACACTCGACACAAACAGAAAGGGCACTGCTGCCTTCCCACTTGAGCAATTCATCACCAACCAGAGCTCTCCCAGGGTAACAGCCAAGCAGACCAAGGGGAGAGGGGATTTATCCCTTGTGCAGGCTTCCTGAGTGAAGTTCAGTGTGGAAAAGAAGTGTTGAAAGCACCATCTCCCAAAAACACATGCTTCTGTATTGTCACCCTCTGCAAATGGCTTTTCTTTCTGGCCTCTGGAACGTAGAGCAGAGCTGTCATAGCTTGGGGAAACTAAGGCATGCAAAAGCAACTTGCCTTAGATCACATTGCAAGCCTGAAAAGGAACAAAGATTTGAACTCAGGTCTCATGAACATTAAAGCAGTATCCTGGCTGAAAAACACCTCCCATCCAAGAGGTCCTTAAGTGGGATTCAAACCTCTGCTGAAAACCATCCAGCAGAGCAGAAGAAGGCACTGAGAATTTCCATCCCTCAGACCTTGGGAAGCTTTGGTTACAAATAGCACAAACCCCCAGCAAGTTCTGATGGGCTGGTCTGGAGCATACACTGCACCCTGGGCACTTGGCTTGCGGTGTTGTCAGGGGTAGGACAGCAGATGTCTGTCCCAGGGGTAGCCTACATGCAGAGCCCTTGGCTGTCAGGGGCTTTGCAAAGCATCCTTGAGCCTTGATTTAGAGTGTGTGGAGAGCAAGGGAAGAAAGAGCATCGCCAGCCACCCTGGGAGAGTCAGCTGCCCTACGAGAGGGCATCTGCTAGGGATGGCAGGGGATTAAAGCAAGCAGAGCCACACTGCTTCTCAAGTGCTGGCAGCAAAGGGGATGTCCCCAGCTCCCCCAGCAGAGCAAGAGCTCATCCTGGTAACACCACACACAAACCCCCTCCTGTCCTCCCTTTGCTGACAGAGACAAAACACTTATGAGTACCTTTTCCTCTCTCTCAGCCAGCCTGGGGCTCAGGGAAGGGGGCTGTTTCTTGGCTCCAGGCTGGATCCCCACCACGCTCATACACTCACTGAGCTCCAGCAGCTACCTATCTCCTTCTCCTTCTCAGTCAGAGAGAGGGCAGCCGGGATTTCAGGTACCAAAGTGAAAATTACAGCATCTCTTTTGACTTATGAGTACTTCAGTTGGCTCTCGCTTGCGCTGGGTTTCCATTAGCAGCATGAAGGGGGTAGTTCATCTATCACATTTACCAGCCTCAGAAATTACATTGGGGCAATTCGAATATATTCTGGTGCATTAGCACTGAGGGTAGGTAAGGGCAGTAGCAATCCACTGGGAGGGCAGCTAAGTGCACCAGCTAGAAGGGAAGAGGCGTAGATACGCCACGCTCACTGAGCACTTGATATCTGAGTCAAATCCAAGCTGCTGTCTTCATAGAGGGGGAGCGTGCCTTTGATATAATATCCCCCTGAGATATGATATACACCTGTGATTATCCTGACTCACAATTCCATGTCCCTGCGCTGCCCTGAGCTGGCTCTGCAAGATGCAGCATTATTTATCTGGCAATAAACGACCTTCTGTCTGCAAAATGAGGGCTTCAGCTGGAGGAGTAATGGGCAGTTTGGGCTCAGCTGAAGATGTGCCCGGAGGTGAAATCTGATTGGGAAGCAGCCTTGTCCTCCTGGCTGAATGAGAAATCCCCATGACCTGCTTTGCAAGATGGCCAGGCAAGGGCAGCCCTGGGAAGGGAACTGCTGCAGCCCGCCAGCCAACCGTGCAACCATCATGGAGAGGAACATCACATGGAGCTGAGCTGAGCCTGGTGCCTCTCCTTCAGTCACTGTCCCTCAGGAGGATGCTGCTCCCCATGGCTGATTAACAGGGAAGAAGTAAGGGTTCAAAGGACTCCTGATGCCTACTCTCCCACCACAAGCCACGTATCCCAATACCTGACAGATGCAATCCCATGCAATGCCAATTTCCTGACATATCCTCTCTTGCATGAGAGATCCTGTGCATCTTGTTTCATCCTGCAGTGAGAACTTTGCACTAAGGCTGCAGAGATGACCCCACTGACGAGCTGTCAGTGTTCTGGGCATGGGGTGCTCCTCACTCATGGGTATATCTCTGGGAAGGGAAGGGTTAATAAGTCATGTGTGATAGGACAAAGAGCAAAGGGCGCATAAGACTCATCTCTACCTACATGATCCATCTGGAAGTGGAGCAGCACTAGAAGCACAGTAGAAGGAAGAGGTGCAGATCCCTCATCAGCAGGGGCAGAAGATGGACGATGTCAGCCCCGCTGGCAGGTGTCTGGGAGACTTGGTCCCCTCAGGGGACAATGGAGGCTGTTAGCAGCTGCCTGACACAGAGACAGCTCAAGGCTGGCTCTCAGCTGTGTGGCATTTGTGAGAGTCCAGCCTGTGCAAGAAGAGTGACAACAGCAACTCCATTTATATCGTGCTTTGGGATCCGCCTGTGCAGGGTGCTGCAGGGAAACCAGGCACAGAAATATCATCCTTAGCATCATTATTTTTATTACTATCAGTATTCCCCTGCAGCTGGTGGTGGCTGCACAGCAAAACCATCCAGAGCTGCTTTGGTGGCATTTCCCTACACCCACCCCGACTCCCCATTGCTTTGACTAGACAGAAATTGCCCCCAAGAACAACTCCCTTTGCCGAATGTTGATTTCTGTTTAGTTAATTAAACGTTCTGGTTTCCCATTTTCTCCACTTTCAGTGCAAAAATCCAGTCAGTTGGAGGGGGAATAGAATTATATTCTTTCACAGTTCTCGGGAAGGAAGACAAAGTTTTAAGTAGGTCTAGAGCCACAGAGATAATGACCTGTTTCCCCTGCACCCACTGCCACTCCACGGGAAAAGAGGCAGCATTGGCCTCAAACCCCCACTCACTGCCACTCTTGGTGCCACCTTCCCCCTCTGGGCAGCAAGGGTGATAATTGCCTCCCACGGCATGGGGAGGGTTAATTAGCCAGTGTTTGTTCAGTGCTGTGAATAGGTAAAAAGCTGTCTAAGTGCAGAGCATTATGATTAATAATATCCAGCCTGCTAAAGCAAAGTGCTTAGGAGGATTCAGAAAGGATTATTCATTTATATGAATACAGAGGATATCTACAGTTACATTAAATGGGATAAAAATCTGCAGGGGACCTAAACCCTCACGCTTCAGGACATAAACCAGCCATTAGCTGCCTGGGTTGGGAAGGAAGATCTCTCTGAACACTTTAGCATAGTGTCATGGTGCTCAGCGGGAGACCCTCATCTTCCTTGTGAGCATCCAGGACTAGCTTCTTAGCCCAGTCTTGCAGAGATGAGCCCAAGCCTGAGTCTTTCTGGCACTTCACATCTTCTAGAATTGTTCCAGTTCTGGCTACCCTGTCTCTGCCAACCCTGTGCTAGCCTTGTGCCACCATGTGCTGGTGCCTCGCTTGTGCTCTGGACCCTTCTTGGAGAGCACCCAGCTCCTGCTTTGCTCCACAACCACTGCAGCCAGGGCAGTGGGACCAGTGTGGCACAAAGGGAGATGACACTGGGTTTGACACTTCCTTCTCCTCTGTTGAAGTTGGGGAACGGAGGGAACCTGAGTGTTGGTACCTGGAGGGGTGAGGGGGTTGAGCTGTCTACAGAGCTGGGTGCTCAGATTTCAATGGTTTTGTTAACTGGTTACATGGACCTTTGCAGGCATCTGCTGGCACTTGTTTATGCTCTGAGCTGCTGCAAGTGCCCAGACTAAGGCTATGCACCTTCCAGGCTGGTGCTGGCTGGTGTTCACCTTGCTGGGACATGGTCTAAGCAGAGCTCTCTGTCACAGACTGCAGCACAAATCTTACCTCTGCTGAGCACATCTCCCATCTGTACCTTGGACCAAGACTTCTCCTGACAGGAGGATTGTGAGGATAACAGCCAGAAAGTGATGTGGACAGAGCTGTAGATTAGGGAGACCTCTTACACTTCAAGCAGCTCTGTTGGTTCTGATTCCTTCAGCACCTCTGACACCCTTCAGCAAAGAAACACAGTCCCTCACAGTGTGTATCTCCTCAAGGCACACCCCACACCAGCCACCCATTTATTAATTTTGTTGCTCAAACAGGAACATCTTAAGCAGAAACTCCAATTTTGCACCCACTTTCAGAAGCTGATCTGCTGTGCCTTGCTTAAGAGTGTTCAATATTGCTTCACTTTGGTGGTGGTGGGTTGGTTGGTTGGTTGGTTTGTTTGTTTATTGGGGGGAAAAAGAAAACTGCTGAAGGAGACAAAGTACTGCAAAAATTACTGGTTTTGTGGTATTTTTGTTCTCAGTGGTAAGAAGAAAATACCCCAGATTTTATCTTGGAGCATGATGAGAAGATAAGGATTGCAAGAAGTTAAACTCAGGAAATGCAGAAAATCATAATGCAGGAAATTAAAAGGCAGTAAATTCAAAACCGATACAAGTTTTTATACAGCGTGTGGTTAATCTGTGGAGCTTATTGCCACAAGATATTAAAAGAGGTTGGATGTGCATATGAACACCATCATCTGCAGTTACTATAAACATAGTAAACATTAAGCACTTTAACCCTCTTTCTACACAGCACAGACTGACCACTCTTGTGCTTGTGGTTAGTAAAGAGCTTCTTCAAGAGGAATTGGAGGGCGATGCTGACTGATTGTGCTAAGAATCAATGAAACCCTCTATCCAAGATCTGCACCTCCAGATGTGGTGCCCCCCTGTCTGGGCTGGGGGTCCAGGCAGCAGTGCTGGAGGAGAGGTGCCCCGAGCAAGCCCCTCTACACATTTGACCTGAAGAGCTCAGTGGATCTGCACAATCCTGGACAAAGGGCCAAGGTAACAGTGGGATGAGGTGAGGAGTAGCAGCTCTTGGCTTGAGCAATCTGAAAACAGAGTTCCCTGGAGTTCTTGTGGTTCAGATACTGACTGAGGTTTGTCTTCAAGGTCTTTGATCTTCAACAACAATCCTCTGCAACCCTGCAAGGTCTCCCATTCCATGAAGAAATGACCTCATGCAAAACCCCACAGTGCCAAAACTACTTCTATTTTCGGTTGCCTTGTTTTCCTCAGACAACCAGGCCCCTGTAAATGACTCAATGAATCCCTCGTTACCAGGGTTAGGTCTTGGGATTTGGGATGGTCCTCAGGACCTGGATGAACTATGAGCCATCTGAGAGGGGTTGCTCACTTCTACCCCATTTTAGAATCATTGACTCATTCAGGTTGGAAAAGCCCCTTGGAATCATCCAGTCCAACCATTAATCCTCCTTCTCAGAGTTCACCCCTAAACCATGTCCCTCAAAAACACATCTAAACGACCCTTAAACACACCCAGGGCTGGGGACAAAACCCCCTCCCTGGGCAGCCTGTGCCAGTCTCTGGCTACTCTTTCTGTGAAATTCTTTTTTTTCAGTTTAAAGGGTTCAGCAGCAGCATGGGACTTGTTCTGGGGTGGGTGCTTCAGCCCAGAGGGCTCCTGTAGACTGGAGATTACACGGACTCTCGTGCCTTTCCTTCTCGTTGTGCTCATTACAATAACTGAGGCCCCTTCGTTTGCTGAGAAAGAGCCAAACCCAATTTGTGTCATCTCATAATGTGTACTCTAATACGTTACATTGGATCCAATTAGGTAATGGCAGGCCCAGCAGCAGAAAGAGCAGGGGGGGTGGGGGTGTCAGACTTCATCCTGGTTTGGGCTCTGCTGTCAACATCGATCCTAATGAATGCCAGGCAGAGGGGTGTCCCCCTGAGCTGCTCTTTGTGATGCTGAAGCAGTTCAGGACTGGTTAATGTGCACTTAACACAAAGTGTTACCTGAAAAAGATGCTCAGTGAGAGGCAGCCGACACAGTGCAGTGTAATTTATGCCTTTAGAGTAGGATCCTCCATGGGCATTACAACAGCACACTCGGAAAGGACTCAGCTGCATGCTGGAGAAGAAAGGAAAGCTTTAAGTGCAGATTTAAAGAAGGGGATGAAGCATCTACAAAGAAGGGGAACACACGCCCTCCAGCTGTGGAAGAAGGCAGAAGGGAGACTGAGATAAAAGGGGAGCTTTGATCTTCCTCGATCCATCGGGCTTCGATCAGCTGTGTCCTGCTGTGCTGGGGCTGGCCAAGGGCTGGTGTGTGACTGCCTCACTGCTGAGCTGGCTGCCATGAAAGGCACGTTCATCACCCCCCTGTCCTGTCCCTGGGCTGGGCTCCTTCTGCTCAACTGGCTGCTGCTCTGCCCCGAGACCCCTGTTGGATCCTGACACCACTCACCAGTCACTTCCATCGGGTGTGTTGGAGCTTTGCTGCAGAGGAATAAATGCAACAGCTTTCCCTTGCCAGAAGCTCAGAGTTAACTGGGCTTCCTCCTTACTGGTTTGCAATGAATGTTGAAACGCAATTGCTGTTCCATCTATAGGCTGCTGCAGGATCCACAGGAGTTTGAGGCCATGGGAAAGGCAAAATTCATGCTGAATCCCAGGGCTTCTGCTGCTGGGGTTGCAGGGAAGACAGCAGAGCGCACGCAAAGTGATGAAGTGGTGGGTTTGGGCATTGTTCAAACAATAAAGAAAACCTCACGCACATATTCAGATGCCCAGTGTAATAAAAACCTGCCTCGGGCTCACGTTCCTGCTTTGGCAGCTCGTGACAAGCTCAGGGCAAAATGTAATCATTGGCATGGAAGAGAGAGAGCCAGACCTCCCATTATCACAGCTTCCTGACCCAAGATGCTCGTAGCACTGGCACCTCCCTGCTGGACTGCAATGTCTCCTTGGTGGTAAAGAAATGAGAGCTCCTGGTTTGAGCTAGTGAGTGTATCCCACTGCTCTGAGGAAGCCCTCAGGAATCTTCTAGGCCAATAGGAGACCCCACTGTTCATCTATCAGAAGCACATGCAAGAAAGCAGTTGATTGAAGGTGTTTTTCAATTGCTCTGCAGTGTTTTCATGGACCTGTAGTGATGCATGGCCTGTCCACCCCAGACACACAATGTGCAGATGACACCAAATCTGCAGATGCTTTTCAGTGTCCATGGGTGGCATATTTACAGCAGGTCAGGGAACTATGCATGAAAACTTCAAGAAGGGAGGTTCGTGCTCTGCTTGAGTCACCTTGACTTAATCAAGGCAAAACCATGATGCTCCTGTGATGTCCTCTTACCAGTTTTGGTCATTTACTGCACACCAGGAAAAGAAGAATGAAGTTCTGGTTGTCCAGTCCACTTGTCCCAGGCACAGCAGCACTGGCAATTTGCTGGGTCCCAGCTTTCTCCTCAGTCCCACTGCTCCTCTGTCCTCCCCACCTGGCACAAAGTCCCTGCTTGGTCTCGCCGCCAGAGCAACTCAGTTACACTTATAAATCCTCTTTGCAATTTCATTCATTTCCAAGCTCCCTGTTACCAGCCCCAGCCCTTAATCTCACACTTCATAAATCAAGCAGCAGAGGAAATCAGCTCCTTTCACCCTGTCTGGGCAGAGCTGGGCAGCTTGTGCCAAGGGACGTGGAGCTGGTGGGGGGTCTCCTGCCACACTGCGCCCCTGGCACAAGCAAAGAGCCGCTGGCAGGAGCCCAGGGGGGGAAAGCAGAAATGTGTTACTGAAGAGCAGGTGCTGGTTGCTCCCGTGCCCAGAGCTAGCCTCGTATGATTTGTGGAGACTAATTAACCTCAGACTTGCAGCATTAATATTTGGAGGGTGCTTAGTCACATCTCGCGGAGACGCCGCCTGGCCCGGGAGCCGGCGAGCAGAGCTGAGCGTGCCAGAGCCTTTTCAGCCTAAAGAGCCAACCCTTGGAGTTTGACACTCGCCTCGGTGATGGATTTGCTCGGAAGGAAAATGCCCCTTCGGCGACCATTAAGCAGACACATTGTTTAGATTTGTGCCGAGGTGTTTTTACATCTCATCTGAGGCTCTCAGAGAAACGAGGCCGGTGACTCCACGCGGCTCCCAGCCAGGAAGGGAAGGGCAATTATCCGCCGTGATAAACCCGGGGCGCTGGCCCAGAGAGGAGCTGCCCAGTTCAAACCACTGCAGACCAGTGGAGACTTAAACAGCCTCCTCCCAGCAGGCAGGTGAGCAGGGCAGCAATGACACCCCGGCTGGTGTGTGCTGTGCATGCTGATGGGCTGAGCTGCAATTCATGATGTTGAGATACTGGAACGGGTTCAGAGAAGGGCAACGAAGCTGGTGAAGGGTCTGGAGAGTTTCTCCTATGAGGAAAGGCTGAGGGAGCTGGGAT
>JAOEGS010005059.1:0-25328 GCA_025447755.1 Corythornis vintsioides | reverse complement strand
GGCCGGGAGGGGCGGGGGCGCGCGCGCGGAGGCGGCGGCGGCGGTTACGCGCGGGCGGGCGGCAGCGGCTTCACTTCTCGTCGGGCAGCGGGGGCAGGAGCGGCGGCGGCGGCGGGAGAAGCGGCAGGAGCGGCTGCCGCTGCCGCTCGGGAGAGCCGGGGAAAGAGGAGAGGAGAAGGAATCAAGAGAGCGAGGAGCGCCGGGGAGCCGATGACTCAGTGAGCGCCTGCAGACCTTTATTAAGCCCCGAGCTTGGCCGGAGTCGGGGCGACCGCGTCGGATTGTCCCACAGCCTGCGGCCGGCGGCAGCGAGAGAGAGAGAGAGAGAGAGAGAGACCTGCGCTCGCCCGCAGGTAGCAGCGTGTGTGTGTCTGTCGGTCCTTCCCCCCCCAGGGTGCACCCCTGCCCCGGCTCGGGTCCCCGGCTGCCTCCCCTCCCCCCCGCCACACTCCTAACCCCCCCGTCCCTCGCCATCTCTCCCTTACGGCAGCGCCCTCCCTCCCCTCGTTTAACCGCGACCCTCGATCCTTCATCTGCCCTCCCTCCTCCGCGTCCCCCAGGCGCTGCCTGGTACCCCCTTCCCCCTCCCTTGTCATCCCCGGCCGTGCCCTTTCTTAGCAACAGTCCCGCCCGCCACCCCCTCAACCTTCCCCGCCGCCCCCTCGGCTTCTCTGCACCGCTCCCCTCGGCTCCCGCATCGCTCCAGCCTCCATTGCTCCCCCGCACCCCTTCCCCAACTCCTCCGTGTCCATTTGTCCTGCTCGCCTGGCTGCGGGAGGGACCAGAGGCCACCTCGGCTCCCCCCCCACCTTTCCACCCCCGTCTCGCTCCCACGAGGTCCCCGACCGCCGGGGGGTACCCCCTGTCCCCCCACCCCGGGACCCTCGGGTTACGCGATGCTCACGCCCTCCCCCCGCAGCAGCGGTGGTCGCGAGGCGGGGGAGCCCCTCGGGGAGCGGGGTTCTACCCGCACCCCCCCACAGCAGCGCCCGCAGCAGCCCCGCAACCCAAACCCCTCCCTCCTTCGTGTGCCCCCCGACGTCTTCCTCTCGCAGTCTCCTCCTCCTCCTCCTCCCTGCCTGCCTCCTACTTCTCACCCCGGCCCGTCCGCTCGGCTGCGGGGTGCGTGCGGTGTTTTGGGGGTGCAGGCGGGAGATTCCCCTGTGCGCCCACCCGGGGCTGCCGGCCCGTCTCTGCGGTGCCCCCCCTTAGAGAAAGGACCCTTGCCCGTCCAGAAACCCTCTTCCTTCGGCTTCTCGTCCCAGGGATGTTTTGGCTCCTCTTGCCCTTTACGGTCTCTGATGGTCGATCTCTCAGTGGCCGCTGCCGTGGCTGCTCTTGGACCCTCCAGAAATATTCCAGTTATCTTGGCTTAAAGGAAATTAAGACAGCTTTAGAGAGACATCACCACTGCCCTAGGGACCCGTTTGCACCGCCAGGATCGCTCTGTCCCCGACTGTTGTTTGTTTGGGGGGGTTTGTTTGATTGCTTGTTTGTTTTGCCATGGTTTCTTTTTGTTTTGCTCGGTGGTGGTGGTGTTTTTTCCTTGGGAGGAGTGGGTGGATATATACGACAGAAGCAGCATCTTTTGGACACTCTTCACTTAGAACTGATAGTTGTAGTTACACTTGTATTCTGTGGCTCTGCTGAATCATCTCACTTGAAGGGAGAGACTTTTTAATCCCCTTTCTCTCCTTCCTGGGGTCCCCTCTGCTCATTTTTCTCAGCTCAGCAGCAGGGAGGTTCACAACCAACCCTCCTCTGAATAGACAACAGGCAGGACCTGGACATGGGGGGCTTTGCTCCATGTGGCAGCTGCAAGCACCGTCCAGATTCGAGGAGTTTCTTTGGTATTTCCCTGGGTTTGGGAAGAGTGAGATGTTTTCTACCAGGCTCGTTCCCACACCCGTTCTCTTCTTTCTTCCTGTGTTTGTCTTCTCAGTTTGACCACGTTTGAAGTGTTTAACTTCAGGCCCTTTAAAACACACTTTTACCTTGAGATTGAGCATCCCTTGAGCTATGCCTGAAATTGCAGATACCTGGGTGTCAGAAAGGGGAAGAGAGAGAAGGAGAGAGGGGGAAAAAAAAGCCCCCAGACAAACGAGAAACTAGCCAGAAATTAAATAACAGATTTAAATATTTTCCTGTTGTAAATGCTGGCATTACATGTTAGAGTAATTACATGCTCTGGGCTACTGTTACAGTGTTTGTCTGCTGGATAGTAACCTGAACTTACCCACTGAATAGAGTTGTTTTTGGATAATAGCAATATTTATAGCCAAGATTATTCACAGCAGATGTCCTATGCGTGTAGGCTTTATTAAATATGCTTTTAACTTTCTGGCCTGCAGTGTTAAAGCTTAGGTACATTGTGAAAAGAATTTTTTTTTTTTCTTGAAAATCAGATGCATTAAGCAAAGATCACAACTAAATCTAAAGCAAATAAAGGATGTCAAAAGTGTTATCAAAAAAATGATGAGATTATATTTTAGCTGCACGTAAAAGCAAAGAAAAAGGGTACCTCCTATTAAAGTTGCATTATAGTTATTAAATGCATATTTTGACTTGTCAGAATATGATACATTTGGGGTTTATTAACTCTAAATCTTCTGTTGCTTTCGTCTTAAAATGTGACAACCACGATGTAAATATCAAATATTAACCTGTGTAAATACAGAGATTATATTAAATATAATGTAGCTGTACCATAGGGGAAAAAATGTTCTCTAAGGATGAATGATGCTTGTATTTTAAGATGGAAAGTGTGCATTATTTCGTTTACTTCAAAGAGCAGGCTAGGTATTGTGGTTGTATGTAAATTTATATGTGAAGATAGAAAATATTTGATTATTAAAATGTAACTTAAATGATGAAGGGAAACATGGTCCCATATCCATCTCTTGCTGTTTCTTTCAGCATCTAAGCATTCTGAAAGGCTGCCATGCTTTGGAGTTCCTTTTCATTATAGCTTCATAAATGAGACAAAAAAAAAGGATCTAATTCCTCCTGAAGTTAGTTGGATTGTTTCAGCAATGCCTGGAAAGATGAGCTCTCCCACTCCACAGCCTGCAGTATTAGATAGAATTAGATCTTGCTAAGGTTTTGCAGAACAGGAGTAAATTTATTTGCTTACATGGAGCTGTTAAGTAGAACACTTAGGGCCTTTAGAAAGGTGTCCTTTTCTCCACAGCCCTGCTGGCATTGATGCTACTCTACTTCTCCTCTGCTGTCTCTTCCCATAAATACGTGCAGGGGGATGAACTTTGTTTAATCCACTGCACGAGCATGGCTGACTGTGAGCCTGCAATCTCATTATTCTCCCTCGAGACAGGATGAAAACACAGAACAGCCAGGGTGAGCAGTTGGCTTCTTAATTGTGATGGTCTCTCCTAGGTGAGAGGAGAAGCAAGTCAGAGGGCACAGCAGTTTAAAGCCCTGTGTAGGAAAAAGCAAATTCTTGATTCAGATTTGATCAGAAAACCACCCAGATACGTGGGGACTGTGTGGGTGGAAGCAAGCAACACTCAGGCCTGGGTGCTTTGAAGATTCTAGAGGAGGATATATAAAATACTTCTATAAAGTGCAGGTTTGGAGTGGAAGGAAAGGCCTTCTGGGTTTGGTTTATTGTTGGGTTTTGTTTTGGGTTTTTTTTGGTGAGTTTTTCTAGCAGCCATTGCCACCACATATGCTAATTCAGTAAGTTTTTCATGGACATCTGCCCTTCATTAGAACAGTTTGAGAAGTCATGACAGCTGTAACAGTGGGCTTGTAATTCCTCATCTGTCGACGTACTGTTATTCTACTGAAAATCAAGGGAGAAATGAAACCAGCTAACTACTATCAGGAGTGTGCAAATAAAGCATTAACTCCACTGCTGAAATATACTGAGATTTCTCTGTTGCTCGTGTTGTCTGACAGCTTTGTTGCCTGGACAGAATTTGTCAGGGAGAACTCCGTGTATCCATCCCCCACCAGCGTGCTCCCTGCTCCAGAATCCCATCAGTTCAGTAAATCCAAACAGCCCTGTGTCAGTGCCTTTTGCTTCTCTGAGTGTTTCCACGGAGCATGCCAAGATGTGGATTTTGTAATGTGGAAAGCCACATTATAGACTTGGGAATGAGCCCACGGGTTTATTTCCTATGGGATAACAGAGAGGCTTAAGATAGGAATAGCTCTCAGTTTGTAACCAAGATGTTAGGTTGGAGCCAGTGGTGTGGTGATGATGAGATGGCTAACTCGTGCCATTGCCAAGGGGTTGCAAAATACCACTCACAGTGGATGGCATTAAAATAGCAGAATTGGGTTTTCCACTTCACTGCAATAACTTACACTTTTCATATATATAAGGGCTTATTTGGTATAGGGTTAAAATGACCAACTCCTGAACTATAGGTAACACACTTATGGCAGAGCTCTTCACTACAAAGACATAAATCCCACGGGCTGTTTCTAAAGGCACATGAGAAATCCCACTGGAGAGTTTCTTCTGACAAAGCTGATTTCTATTGTTTGTTTTTTCAATCAGTGCAGCATCTGCCATGTCTACAGAGGGGCAGAGAGTTGATGACAGTCCAAGCACTAGTGGAGGCAGCTCTGATGGAGATCAACGTGAAGGTGTTCAGCAGGAGCAAGAAAGGGAACAAGTTCAACCCAAGAAAAAAGAAGGAAAGATATCAAGCAAAACAGCTGCTAAACTGTCAACTAGTGCTAAAAGGTAAGGTGTTCTTGTTGGCTGTTTACTTGCCTTTCTCTTTTCTAGCTGACCATCAGATATATGTATTGACACAGTATATTAATTTTCTTATTGTGTTATTATCACCCTACTATGTCACTGTAATAGCCTTCTGAGACTGGTCACAGTAATGAGACCTGTGTAGTTCTTTCCTTTCTGTGACAGATTGGCTCTTTCACATGGTTTTAATAGTAGCTTGCATGATAAAAGCTGACGTTTTTTTATTGCTAGTAAAACTCAGACAGTTTTGTAGCCTTATAAAATATATCTGTGTATGTGTATGTATGACTGATGTTGAAACTTGTCAGTGTAACTTACAGTTAATTAACCATAAACATTTCAGACAGTTCAGTAACTCAGCATGTTAGGACTACTGTAATACCTATTGCTGTAAAGTACTGCATTTCCTTCTCCCAGATGGCCAGGTCAGAAATATGAGTGAACAACAAATGCATGTTGGTTTCATTATTTTAAACTGTGGTCTGTTTTAATACCCATTTCTTTTCCTTCTCTTTTCTGCTCGAGAGGAAAGGTGGGTTTGTAGAATAGCTATCGGAGTTACTCAATGCTCTCCTGTCAGTCTCCAGGTAACAACTGCCTCAGTTAACAGCTCAGTGTTGCTCCATCAGTACACATAGGGGTGTTAGTCTAGGCAACAGAATTTTCTGGTGACTGAAATTAAAAATCATTTTTCAAATGATCTTTTGAAAGACCAACCCTGCAGACTGGCCTGATCTCCAGATCCCGTTTCTTTGCCATGTAAACTACAAGGGAAAACCCCCCCACTGGAGTTGTGCCACTGTGGTGCTGTGGTGAAGAAGCCTCAAGGCTCAGTTGCCATAATGTCTAACATATGCATGTAGTAGGAGTCTGTAAATACCACTATATAAATGTATGTACAGCTCTTTAGGCGTGGAGTCTGCCTTGGCTTAATCTGTCTCTTACCATTTACATACTTCTCTGCACTCTCTTTTCCCAGCAAGGTGTTGCCATGCTTTTCTTCTGCCACAGACCCCTTCCTTACAGCTAGCTTATTTTTTTTCCCTGCAAAATGCTTTCCAAAGACCCCTTCCTGCTATGACAGGAGATTACCTGGTCACCTCACCTACAGGCTGGCCAGCAACCCTTGCCCATGTTTCCTTTGATGGCTGAAAGGAAAAAAAGAAACCCCAGAAAGCCAGCTTGCCCTTCAAACCAAGATGTTATTCATGTAGTCAACCCTCACAGCCACTGTGGTTTCTGGATGTCTTCTCTGTTGTCTGCTTCCTGCTATTGTTAATGTTTTCAATATTAGGAATACTGGACTAGTTGTGAGTTTTAAGGTCATCAAAACCAGTTTTTAACATCTGCAGAAAAGTGGTTGTGTATTCTGAACTCTGTGCAGTGCCTCGTGTAATGATGCCACAGTTCTGACAAGGGCCTGTGGACACTATCCTATTAAAAAATTAATAATGATATGTCAGAAATTGGTCTATTAATCTTAGCTTTGAATCTTCAAAGCTTAGAGCTTTTCTCAACATGCATTTTACAGTGATAAAATTACTTAAACCTTTTAAAGTTTAATCATATCTTCTTATGGTTTTGCTGAAACTAATTATGCCAGTTGCTGACATCAGTATGCTTGCCAGTTAGGCTCTAAAGCCAGTTTCACATGTGTACTAATATTAAAGGAAAACCTTTGATTATGCATTTTAAAGGCTGGGATGATTTATAAGAGTCCTGGAGATAATGTGCACAATAAATAATATTATGGAAGAAAATGTATGTCAGTAGTGCTGGTTGTCATAGCACTTTGGAAGGATCACAGCAAGACAGTTTTTCTAGTAACAGGGTTTTTATAGTAGTTTTTAACAGGGTATCAGTAATTTTTTGCTTAGTATTCAGTAGTTAGTTGCTGTGTTAGATTTTGGGGTTACATTTCATATTACATACATTTCATATTGCAGGTTTGTTTCTTTGCTTTTTAAATTAAAAGCAGGAATGGCTCAAGAAAGGAAATTCAGAAATTAGAGGATAAAAAAGAGAGGAGTAACATGAAGGAAAGTCAGAGTCCTCAGTATAAGTATCACAGAAACTGTCTATATAAAATATCTTCATAGTAATGCTATTGGTTGTGTTCATTAGAAACAAAAAATAGGACAGGCTATAATCCCTTCAATGGGATTGGTTAAAAAAAAGTGATCTTTTAAAAACTGGAATAAATGGAAGTAATTCAGCTGTCCCAGTGGGGGGAAAAAACAAATCAAATAATCCCTCTAATAATTAGACTATAGATTGAACTCTGCTAAAATCAGTACCAACCCCAAGTATATATGTGTGTGTGTGTGTGTGTATATATGTATATATATATATGTGTGTGTGTATATATATGTATATATGTATATATTGCACCTCTGGCTTTGGTCAAGGTCCCCTCATTGCTGTTGAGAGCACGGGCAGGTTCAGGTAGCCCTGGAGCTGAAGTCACAGAGTGCAGACTTGATTGAGAGCTGGGTTTGGAATTCAGCTTGTCCCATCTGGAAAGCTTTCTGATGCCCATGGAGTTGTAGTCATGGTGCTTTTGGATTATGATGTGATACCTGCTCTGTATCTTGGATTAGAATGAAGATTTGTGCATCTGCATTTGGAATATTTCTGCTCTATTTGGATGTTTATGTAGTCAGATTTAGAGGATTTTCAGGACTATCAGGTTTTATGTAAAGTGATTTTTGCACTGTGCTGAGTTTTGCTTGTGGAAAAGTTATGTATGAATATACTGCTCCCTGCTCCCCCAGCTGATGGAGGCTATATGAAATTACTTGCATCCAGATTGCACTGTGATTTTTGGCTCTGAGATAGAGTTTCTTCTGTTCTGATTGCTAGAGATGGCACGGAGAAGGCAGAAAGGCATCCCACACCACCCTTCTCTGCTGAGGGCTGGCTGCTCTGGGGTGGAACAGCTTACAGCATGTCATGCAGTGTGCCAGCCCTTCCATTTCCCTTCCCCAGAGGGCATCACCTTCAGCAGCAACCTTTCTTACCTAACATGTCAGGATTGAGAAACTTACTGCATATCACAATTACAGTTCAGACACGGAATGGAATTGCTGTCCTTGAAAACAGCAGGACTCTTGTTACCTCCTCAGTAGCAAATCTTAGCATGACCTTTGGATTGAGAGAAGTGTAACCATTCCTGGCTGACATGCTAGCTCAAAAAAAAGAAATGTATTGTTTTGCTTGGCTCGTTGAAAATCTGTCAACCCCCATGTCCAAACCTGGATTTTAAAAATATAAACACCTGTGCCTATAATGAATTGTGAACCTTACAACTGTAGCTGTAATATTTTCTTTTGTTATTGAAAACAGATACAACCTTAAGGAGTAGCAAATAAATGAATTGGTTTGAAATTCAACAAAATAAAAGAGCTGCTTGGTCTCCCTTTTAATTTTTTCTCAGAGAAGTTTATCACAACACAGTTTTCAGGGAAATCTGGGAATGATATTTAGCATGTTGAATATGACAGCAAAACATGGAGTGCTTTTTCTTATGAGAAGCATCCTTGTCATTTATTCTGCATCTAGTATGGATATTGAGGCTGCTTCTTTTCCTCCAGCATGAATCAAATCTCTTTAGATCAATTTCCTTCTCAGTCACAGTTTGTGTAAGATTGAAACATACCAGTGTGTGTATTTCTAAATAGCATATCTTCAGGATTGTCAGCTCACCTGGTTTTTATGGATAAAGAGGCATGTATTTTAGGGAAATAGAGATGGCAAAAGCAGCTGATTGTCAAATATTCCTTTATTTTTCTTCTTTTCCTATTGCTGGTACTGGGAAATCCTCTGACACGTTCAGTTCTCAGCTTTAGAGAACTTCAACTGTTTAATGAAGGAAACAACACACAATCCCCCTAGGCTTGGAAAAGCCATAAATATGTGTCTGTGAGAATTAATAATATTTGAAATCCACAATGTACTTTCATGCTTCTGAATATAGTAGTAGATTAACCTTTGCACTCTTGCTGAAAGGCAATGATATTTGTTCTTTTCTGTTAGCAAAATGGAAGGAAAATGTATGTTTGTGTGTGTGTGTGTGTGTGTGTGTGTGTGTATATACATTTATAACAGAGAGAGAGAGAAGGGTCAAACGACTTCTTTAAGAACAAACAAAGAAAATCAGATCTGACATTACAAATTAAATGTCCTATGTGTACAGCCCAGGGCTTTGGTTACTAGCAAGGGCTTCTCCCCTGCTGTCACCCCACTCCTCAGCCTACACTAGCCCAGCATCTCATTTGTTTAAAGTGGCTATAGACAGTTGTTTTCTTTTGGAGTCCCTTTTTCCTCTCCTTCCATGGCTCAGCATAGCTGGACTGAGGCAGCAGATGCAAATAAATGCCCAAAAGGCCCCTGTTGTGTTGCCACGTGTTCTCAGGTGGAGGACAGGAGGCACCTCCTCTGCTGGGTGCACTCCTCAGGGCAGCTCAGTGCAGCTCTGAAACAAGCTCCAGAGACAAAGGCCAGCTTGCACACTGGAGGTCTCTATCAGTGCAGGGCTCTCTGGGATGCTGTCTGATGATTTAATGGTAACTTGGAATGCTGTGACATGTGAACAAGCCATTGTTGTGTCAGCTGCTCTGCAGAAACTGGTTCTGAATGGGCTCTCAGCATGAATGCAAGGTAAATTAAGGTGGCAACAAAAGAGGTGTAAGGTGGATAGATGCATTTTACTTTAGGATGCCAGGGAGTAGGAGAATAGACAAGGACAACTTGCTGAGGTGTGATTGATGGGCGGGATCATATTAATGTTTTCTCTTGTTTGTATAAAAATAATAATGAACGGAATGTTTCCTTATCTTAGATGCTTGCAGAAGCAATCAGAACATAAATGGAAAGTATCATCTGGTCAGTTATCACTTGAAGTAGAAAGGTGTTTTGTTCCTGTTTGCTCAATCCTAGGAAAAGATGGATAAACAACACTTTCTGTGCTCTTGGCACTAGAAGTTAGAAATCTGACCTAGAACAGAGGGTGAGGTGAGAGCTCTAACCTGTTTCCAGAAGGGAAGGGACATGGGTTAGGATTTAGGAGGAAGAATGGAAGGGTTTCAGTCTAGGATTTAAACTGCAATTGTCAATCTATTATTGCTGTGTCTTGGACTCATTGTAATGCATTGAAATATTAACTGCTTTTACTGTTCTATGTATTAACCCCTGACTCTAGAAATTCAATACCTTCACTCTTTTAACTTCCCAAAAGGCAGAGAAACCAAAACAACCCATAAAACTGCTGAGATGCCATGCTACCTAGCTTTTCTGGGATTGGAATCTGTGATAGTCTAAATTTCAAAATCACAGTAGAAACTTGACATATGCAAAAGAAATCTTTTAATATACAGAAGAAATATTTAAAGTCTCTCCCCCTCTCATAAGATCTCACTTGTATAAGGTGTGAGCCACTGGGATTGTTTCAATGGAGTAACTTTCTGAAAGCAACATATTTGTTGTGCTTAGGCTTCACTAATCAGATTTGCTCTGCTTCCTGCTAGGATGAAGCAGCCTGTGTCTGTATTTTTACAGAAAGGAATGCTATATATGGGGAAGATTTTATCTACTAGAGATTTAAATATTTCAATAAGTAGAAAGCTCAAACATACACAGAATTTGTCCCTCTGCACCAAGAGTAGTTAACGTGTGTATGTAGTGTTAGGGTGCATAGAGGTTGGCAGAAAAGTTAAGCATCTCAAAAAGTGTTTTTTGAGCCTCCTCAAGCCCACCTGGGATGTCTCCAGGGATGGGGCCTCCACCACCTCCCTGGGCACCCTGTGCCAGTGTCCCCCACTCTGCTGGGAAAGAACTGCTGCCTCAGTTCTCATCTCCATCCACTCCTTGTTCATTCCAACCACTGCCCCTTGGCCTTTCACTGCAGCCTTTGCAAACAGCCCCTCTCCAGGCTCTGGATCAGCTCCCTCTAGGCACTGGAAGGTGCTCTGAGGTCTCCCTGGAGACCTTCATGTCTTTATCAGTGACCCGGAGGATAGAGCAGGACTCTCAGGTCTGCTGCTGCTGAGTTGGGGGAGAGCAGTTGGCCCAGGCAGGGGCAGGGCTGCTGCTCAGTGGAACCCCAGCAGGCTGCAAGGGAGACTTGATGGGGAACTAGTGGAATTCACCAAGCACACGTGGGAAGGACTAACCCCATGTCATGATGCAGGCTGGGGAGCAGCTCTGAGAAGGATTTGGGGGCCCTGTCAGGCAGCAGGCTCAGTGAGAGGCAGCAACAAAGGGCAGCTGCCTCCTGGGATGTATTATCAGCAGCATAGTCAGGAGGCAGATGAAAGGGATTTATCTCCCTTTGCTCTCATTAGACTGTGGCTGGAAGAACAAGTACCTGGTTCTGGGCCCCCCAGTGCAAAGAAGATGAGTCCGTTGGTGACCCCCCAGCCTGGCCAGGGAGCTGGAGGATTTTCTCTTGAGGTTTTGTGGGGTCCTTGTGGGGACTTTGTGGCAGCCCCCAGTACTAGGAGGATGTTATGGAGACCAGCATGGGTTCTTTCTGGGAGAGTGAGAGAGATAGGATATCATAGGATATGAAGTTTTGGGTTTGTTTTGTCTTGCCAGTATGAGATGCTCTCCAGGATATGTACCTTCTAATGTCAGAGTTATGAGACATATATGTGTATATATATATAAATATAAAGGTATATGAGACATTAATTGCTGTCTAAGTGAGCAAAAGAGCTGAGAACACCAGTCTCTAGAAAATGTGGCATTTTCTATGGCACAACTTGTCCCAGATTGGAGGCCCATTTTTCAGAAAACATTTTATTTCTGCATTTTCTTGAGCAGTTTAATGAAGCCTTATAGCATCAGCTTTCCATCAGAAATTATAAGAATGGTTGTATTAGTGTTGATTGCTGTGGAAATGTTCATAAAGTTGAAAGAAATACATAATTGCAATAAAGTCCTAATTATTATTTTTTTCTTTTTATTTTTAAGGATTCAGAAAGAGCTTGCAGAAATTACATTAGACCCTCCTCCAAACTGTAGGTAAGTTCTGGATTTTATTTCTTTCGAAGATAGGAAATGACACAAATTGCATAAGGGACTGGAGTGAATTTTGGCTATTTTTTTGTGCTGATTGCTTCGTAATGTTGTAATAAAAGCTGGTAATTGTGTTTGCCTATGCACAAGGAGTTTATATGACATACTTTTGGTGACAATGGTGAAAGCTGATGAATCCTTTGATGCATTAATAGATGTGGGGTAAAAATCAAGTCACTTTATTTGAAGTATCAAACAATAGCATTTGGTTTGATTTTGGTAGTTGCTGGTCTGTTTGATTCCTTTTGTGAACACACTGGGTATAATGGAGAAGGAAAAAATGCTATTGGCACAAACATTAGTATTCTGCCTGATTTTCTGGTGGTGAATTACAATATTCAGTGGAAAGCCTGGAATAGAGTATATAACTGCATAGGCTTTGTAATAATGACTTGGTGCCTGTTTGCATTTTCTTGGGGTTTGGTTTTTGTGGTTTGGTTTTTGTGTTTGGTTTTGGTTTTGGTTTTCTTTTGGGCTTGTTTGTTTTTTTTTGCTTTGTTATTGATGTTTACTTTCGCTCTGTTTGAAATTGGCTTTGAAATGAGTGATGAGGTGGGATGGAAAGCCTTGCTGTCTGGTGGCTGAGGAGGGATACAGCTGTTTGCAGATGGCTGTCTTGGGCTTCTTATCTGTCAGAGTGACATATGGGCAGTGCTGGAGCTGGGCCAGGGCTGCTCAGAGCTGCTTAAAGGAGCCTCTGCCACCACAAGCTCGTGGTGAGGAGGTGGGGCTGGGTGAGAAGAAGGATTCCATCCACTCCTGACAGCCCATTCCAACTGATGTGGTTAGCAGGATTCATCCTGTTAGTGCAGTAAAAGCAAGCTGGGTGGGAATGGCTGATTGCATGCAGCTTTTATCACCAACCCCAGTATGTTTCAGTATCAAATGAAGTAAGCAACTGGTACTAAAAACGCCAGCCTGAGCTTGGATTGTTCTGCTGTCTCCACGGAAGGATGTGTGAGGAAATATTCCAACAAGATTGGCTGTGGTGCTGCTGGATCTGAAGATAGAAGTCAAGTGGCTATGCACTAAAGCACCATGTAGTAAAGTAGCCTTGCAATAATAGTGTTCAAAGAGTGCTTCAGTCAATTAGGATGAACAGTTCTCTGCTAGATAAAACATTTTAATAGCTAAGCTGTTCTGTCATACTTACGACTGCCTGCGAGTCTTCAATCACATCAAAGCTGCTTCATATGGCACATCTTTACTTAGGTGTTGATGACTGATGCCTATTAGTGGATTGATTTGCTGAGATGAATATAAAACTTCAGCCTGTTGTAGAAGAATGTGTAAGTCTTTGAACTTAGTCTTCTGGTTTTTACAGCAGTGTCATTTGTTCTAGTTTTCCCCAATCCTTCCCTTTGTAACAAAGCAGTTGTTTCAGTTTACAAGATCCTGTTACTTGATTTTCTTCTGCTAGCAAGTGTGAGTGAACATTGGCTGTCTTGGTGGAAAGCCTTTTGGTGATTTGCAATTAAAAAGAAAAAAGGTGAACTGGAGATTTTCTGGGTGTTTTGAATTATTTATAATGGTAGAATTGCAATAAAGTTCACGGTGTGATGCTGTTTTGCAGAATCCCAAAACTGTATCTGATTTTGTGTGTCTGCTGCTTTAACAGAGCTGTTAAGATGCAGAATTATTTCATGTTGTGATCTCGACAAACATTAGTAACTTTACTATTAGCAAATATGCTTTTACAGTCAATACAGAATCACTTCATTTAGTTTTATGCTCTGTTGACATAGTCTAAACAGTGTTTTCATTTGAACTTCATCTATTTTCTATTATAGTTAAACATTACAAAATAAAGACATCAGTCAGACATCATTCTTCAGCATAATGAAAAAAGCCAAACTACAGCAGAGTGTGTCTTACCCTAAAATACTGACACACTGTTTTTAGTGAAATTTAGATCATGGTTGTTAGATTTTCTATTAAAAAACTCCCATATTTCATGAAGATGAAAGCCTACAGACACTGATTGGTTGTGATTCCAGCTTACCCTTGCTGGATGTCTTCCTGGATATATTAAATATATCATGACTGGGCAATAGCAATGGATAAATGTCAAAGCATTTGATGGGCTCTGAGCAACCTGCTCTAGTGGAGGTGTCCCTGGGCAGTGTCTGTAGTACAACAGCATCCCTTGATGGCATGCTAGGCTACACAGTTGGCACAAGCTCCAAGGAGGGTTCAGCTTCCACTCCTTTCCTTCCCAAAACTGTGGGAAGATGTGGATTTTGGAGGTTCTAAAAAAAAAAAAGTCGTGTTTGGCTTTAGAAGAAGACAATATTGCAAGAAACTGGAGTTGTTTGCCTCCATAGGGGTTCGTATTCTGTGGTTTGGGTTCTGGGCAATGGAATGACTTCTCTTGACTCCACAAACTTTGACTCACTCCTTAGGATTGGGAATGTATAATATTCTAAGTGTCAAAAAGTCAGGCTGAAGGGGCGTGTGGGAGTTGAGCAGAGTAATTGGAGCTATTTTTGGAGGAAGGCATGTCATTAAAAAGTCTGTTACTCTCCACACTGAACAGAGAGAACTGGATGCTTTTGGGGTGGGTTGTGTCCCATCCTGCCTCCTCCAACCCTTTACCCCTTTGCTTTTGTACAGAGCTGGATTTACTGTCAAGGAGAGTTCAGAATGCTAAGCAGGTACATTTCTATCTGAAATTAGTTTGTCAGGGGCCAGTATACCCCAATTGTAGATGTCTGCCTCTTTTTTTTCTGACTCCTCATTGAAATACCAAAGCTTTATTGCTAGAAATGTTGAACATATTATACTTCTGAGTGGTGCAGACTATACTTTTCCTCACAGGAGATAAAAACCTCATCTTTAAGTATCATTTTCATACATTATCTTACTGGAAGTGGGGAGTAGTCAGGAGGTACATAGCTAAAATAATGCCTTTGTGAATTTCCCCCTATTTTGCACTGCATCTCGCCCAAGACAATAGATTTCATAGGGTACAGCTTGTATTGTCAGTGTTGTATACTATTTCTCTTCTCACTGGCAACAGAGCAACATCTCTGTGGCAACTTACACAGGAAAATAATATTTGGAAAGTATTTAATGTATTTTTAGCTTCTTTCAATGTGAATTTAGCAGCTGGAAACAAGGAGGCAGTCCAAGGCGAGTAGCAGCTCTCTGTGGACTCCACTTGGAGCAACTGCTCAGAATTTTCCTCTTAAGTCAATGTTGTTACCTACCTTCCTCTTCATGTCTTCTTTTGATGTTCTCTAGCATATGTGTCAGCATTCTTCTCTTTTTTATGTATTTACTGCAATTCCATTTATGTAGCATACACTTTTATTTCTTTTTCCCTGTAGCAATATGGGTGAGGCTCGAGGCTCAGAAATACACTGTGCACCTTAGGGGGGTTGGTTCTCCTTCCAAAACCATTTAAAACCTTGCATGTGCTCTTATCTCTTCTACTGCTTTGGAACCATTACATTCATCCCTTCTTACACTGTCTGCAAAACTGGTAAACAACCAACATATCTGATCCTAGGGTTTTGCTAATCACACTGAGAAGAGTTAAAACAGTTCTTTTGGGGATGTTCTAGACAAGAGGCAAGTGGATTGGCAGATTATTCAAGGTGTCTTGAGGAGAGAGGTCAGTGCCTCAGGGATGCCTCTGGGTTAGTAGTGACTGTGGAGCCCAACATTGCTGTCCAGTGTTGCTCTGGCTGCTGCAATGGTGAGGCTGGGATCTTTGCATCTCAGAGAACTATGTGAATTCTACCCATTTCTTCTTAAATTCTTGCCTAGTGCTGCTTTAAAGCCAAGGAGGTGGCACAAGTGTGAGGAGCAGCACAGAAAAGTTAGCACAGCCTGAAGGGGAAACTGGGTGAGAGAAGGTTGTCAGCCTTGCCTGTGATGCAGAGAGAGGGAAGAGCAACAGGTAGAGCAAGTACCCACCCTGCTGCCCTGGCACTCTCCTGTCTCCTCCTTCCCTGGCACTCCAGGAATGTATTAAGGAGGTTTTCCCCTCTTCCCCATGTGCACACACAGACACTCTCTTAGCTTTCCACTGCCTTTCAGTTTGATCAGATGCTCATGGCATCAATTTGCCTCAGGATGTGAGTGTGTGTGCCTTGGCTATGTATGTTTCCTTAAAATATTTGAGTAACTGTGAAACTGTTTGGAAAAGGCAGAGCCTTTCTCCAAATGCAAAAACAATTCCTCTGGAGTGCTGGAAGGGTTCTGTTTTCAAAGCAATTTGCTCACCAGAAATGTGCTTCTCTTTTGATTGGCCTCCTTTAGTGTATATCATGATTTTGGGAGCATTAAAGTGCTTGCTCAGTGAGACTGTATCCACTCAGGTTGTGTCCACCACCTATTTCTCTGCCTTGAGATGCCTGCTGAGCTCCTTTTGCTCCTGTGCAGAATGCAGGGGCTGCTTCAGTAACCAGAGAAGAAACTTGAAGGCATTGTGTATTTCTTTACTGGTCCCTTCATAAACTCTGGAAGGGTGATTGGCATCATGCTCAGTTGTCATACCACTTAGAAGTGTGGGAATACAGTGGCTCTGCTGCCTTAATTCTGTGTCTTCTGATAGGGAAGGAGGACCTAGGCACAAAATTGAAGTGGGGAAAAAAAATTCCTAAAGATCAAGCAGCTTATTTTTATTTTAAAGGGCCTGTGATCAGTGATTTGGATTATTTGAGGTAGGGAAGCATCAGGCTGTTGCCACAGGCACATGAGGGTGATGCTAATGTGTGAGCAGGATGAAAACTGGAGTAAGGAGTGCTTGCTTTCAATGGTTTTTAGCACAAACATTCCCAGCCTCCTTGATATGTATCTGGGCTCACTTCCCAATACATTACCCATGCAGTTTACCTTCTATATAGGCTTATTTTGATCTTACAGAGAAAATAGAACACAGAAAGTTGTATAAATTTACCTGGCTAGGCCTCTAAGAAATTACAGCAAACAGCAAAACTTGAGTAAAAAGCTATTCATAGAAGCAGTTGATATTAATGTGAAGCATCCTGGTTTTAATCTATGATGTATCAAGGCTTGAGGATTCACAGGAATGTAAAATGAACTTGTGTGCTCATTCCAGCTGCTTGCTTTTTTAAACGTTGATTCCCTTTCTGCTTCAGAAGCAGCAAGAAAAATGTCCCCAAAACAGTCAAGTAAATGATTGCACTGGGATGATTTTTCTAATGGCAACTATACTGCATTTTATCATCTGAGTTAGCTTGCCTCTTTTATGTAACTGATGGGTTTTTTAGATTTATTACCTTAGTTCTTTGAAGTACCTCAGATGAAAAGTGTCAGGCTACTTTTTAATTTGCAATCTTTTAATTCTTTCAGCTATTTCTTTTTAGACAGTGCAGGGCAGTGTCAATTGTGCTTTCAGGTCTGAAGCATGTAACTGTACTAAAACACTTTAAAATAGCTGTTTATTTTCATTGTCAAAGTGCCCTTTTGATGTCAGGTTGTTCACAAAGCATCATTTTTTGGGGTTTTGTTTCTAAATAATGCAGAGGTGTGGCTTTTCATAGGTCAAGATGCAGTGCACTTTAAAGGCTATGTAAAATAGAACTGGGATTTCTGCAGTGGGCACTGGGGGCTGGAAACCTCAGCAACTTCCAGGAAGATGCAGAAGGGAGCGGGGTTGGAAATCAAGGCAGCAAAGGGAGCCTGCTGCTGGCTGGGTACCAGGAGTGGCAACTTCACTGCCTGCTGATGAAGTCAGGAACTGGCTGACAACTCCATTAATACAACACCTCTCCACGACTGCTGCCAGCTCTCCCAGCCTGGCAATGCTGACAACTTCTCCTTCAGAAGAGAAGAGAAAACAGCACTGACTGTTCAGCTGACGCCGTGTGAGCGCAGGCTTTGAAGGTCAGGGGGATGTCAGACCCTATCCATGGGAGAGCTGGGCAGGGCAGCAGCAGGGGCATGGTGGGCACATGGCACTTAAGGCAGGAAAGGGGGCAAAAAAAAAAAGGAGCCTGTGATGGAGTGGAAGGGAGCTTTGAAAATTGCAATGTGCTTAGTGTACAAGACCACACAGCTCTAGTGAAATGGGGACTGGAGGACCATAATAAGGGCAAAAAGAAACACTTGGGTGCTTCTAGTGGGGGGAATGCTGAGCACAGACATTTTCTTCCAGTGGTTTCACATGGAGTTGCAGCTGGTCTTTCTGGGGCACTCTCCTAGGAAGTGCAAGGGCAATCCCCAGTGCTCCCAGCTCCAGAATCTTTCAGCCAGCCTGACACAGACGTTTCTGGTACATAGCTAAACAGATCTGGGTGCTTGGGTTTTTTCCTGCAAGCCTGGATTTGGTGTATAACATAAAACTGCTATTATACAAACCTGATTTTGTCAGCTCAGTGCAGCCTTCATAAAACACCAAAAAATCCTCTCCCCACTGCCAAACCCTAAAATAAGTGTGTTGAATAAACAGTTATTACTTGCCAGTGAGGAAAAGGAAATAATTCTGGCTGAGTTTGTATCACAGTGAGGAGAAATATCTAAATGTGTAGCTTTTCAATTCAGTTGACTATTTTTGCATGGCTCCCCCCTATTTTTTTTCCCCCTAATGTAAACTTGTGTAAAAAACTGTGGTAAGGATCAGTTTCTTTACAGAAAGCTGGCTGTAAAAATCAGAGTTATTTGGAAGTGTGACTCTAGTAGGTACTATTGCACTGAACAAGCAGTCATCTGATGATCACCATGGAAGAAACATGCTTTTATTAGCAACTCATTACCCTTTAGTAAATTGCTCATTATGGAATAAATGGGGGAAATGGAAAGTACTTTGTCTATTGGTTGGGACTGACAGCACTCTTGATAATGAAGTATTTGTCTCCTGAAATAAATGGCCCAGTCTCCAAAGTGCTTTCTGCTGGTGTCTTCAGCACACCCACAGCTGATCAGAAGTTGAGCTCAGACCTTCTCTGTAACACCTACAAAATATTTCCTTTTTAAGAAAACAGTAAGAAATCATCTGTAAAAAAAGGTAAAAAACCAAATTCCTGTTGTTTTCTGAATGCCATTGTGTACCTCTTATTCCTTCAAAAGACAGTGTTTTGCTTTCTCTTTGGAAATCTATTTTAAACTCTTTATTTTTTTTTTTCCCCAGTTCCAATACCACAATTCTGCAGCTTTTTAACAGCTGGTAACTTACGCACTTGAGACTTTTTTTTTTTAGCTGGTTGGTTTGGCTTTTAGTTCTTGTGGCTGGTTTTGTTTTGTTTTTACACAGGCATGACAGCCTCAGGCAAGGCTGTAATTTATCTGTTATTCTTGGTATACATGGAATGTGTGCAGATTTGCAATTAATGCTCTGAATTTAATGAAATCGTTCTCCAAAACCTCCCAAAAGAAAAGCTGCAGTTTAAGGCTAACAAGTTCTGAACTAGTCCCACCATGTGCTTTGCAGAGCTTCAGAAGCAAACGATGCAATGGATGTGGGTACCCTGTTCTTGGTGTGCAATAAAACTTTTTTATGCTCTACTTACACATTTGCAGCTCCGTTACAAGCTTTTTGGGGTATCTAATTGGCTGCAGCTTCCAATCCTATCCCAACACGTGCCAAATGTTGCTAATTACAATTAAGATATCTACTTGAAATAATCTTTGTTTTCATTTTCTCTGGCAATTTCTTTTTCTTTTTTTTTTCCCCACTTATTTACACGCCTTTAATTTTTCATTTTAACAGTTCTCGCAGCACTTTATTTTTGTTTCAAAGCTGTGGAATTGGATTAAACAGGGTTGGTTTTTTTTTTTTTTAAACACTTCCATGTTGCTTGGAAAGGAGCCAGTTACTGTGTATCTGCTTAATAAAAACCATGCCTAGCAGTGCCTCACATATGGCAGCTCGTGTTTGTGTGGTAAGGCATTATGTATTTTAAATATTACCTTTTATACGAGATCACATTTATGCCAGAATCTGAAGTTTCCTCTGATTAATGTTAACCAAAATAGAAGGGAGCCAACTGTTTCTGTTTTTTGAAGGAGAAATATGTAATTAAATACATAATTTACTGTCTGCTCTGCACAAAAGCCATATTTATGTGGCCTTTATTCACTTGAGATGCAGAGTGTGCCTGGGGAAGGCAATAGGTGAGTGATAATCCACTTCTCTGGACACCTTTAGCCTTTTAATGTTGTAAGGATGGGGAGGGAGGATTACCCTGCAGCTCAGACTGAAATCTAAGGGGTTATGCTTCGTTTGGGAGCTGGAGTTCTATTTGCAGACCAGGCATTACCACTTGACACAGCTGACAACTGAAAGCTTATGCTTCTCAAGGGTTTTTTCTGGTTATGGGGGGCTTTTTATTTCCTTAGTATAACCTCTATGAAATTTGGAGCTATTCTGAAATGTAGAGCTTTTAAAGGCATTTGTTCTGCATTGGCTGGCTCTAGACAGGCTCTGTGTAAAATTCAGCAGTGGCTCTTCATAATGAAATTTCTTTATCAGCAAATACTACTGTTGTTCAGTGAAGGAATAGGGAGTAATTTAATTCTTTCCAAATCATTGTCTCATGTTTAGTACAACTTGAATTTTGGGAGGAGGGCTTTTTATTTCTGCAAGATTAGCCAATGTTCAATTTAACTTTTAGTTGGGAAGTACTGACAGTCATCACCACTGAAGATTTACATCATACATCTAATAGAGATTTTTCTCCTCTTTATTATAACTTCTAAACTGCCAAAGGAAATTCCTTTCTTTATATGACAGCAGTGCAGTATCTTCTGCATCAATCAGAGTTTTATGGGTAATGTATACAAACCTGTAGTAACAAATTGGATTTATTTTACATTTTAAGGGGCTCTAAAATGGCAACAAAATGTTCTACTACACTGGTTTATGGTTAGTGTGTTTTACACATAAGAAGGCAGTGTTTAGGATTTCATACTTCTGAGCTAAATAAATTCCCTTTTTTGAAGAAAAAAAAAGGTAATTATAATATGCTTAAAGTAATAATATGGTGCCAAGTCTAAGGTCATTTTACTGTAAATGTGATCCAGAGAATTTAAAAATACTGTGCAGTCTCACTATTTTGTACTTTAGGTAGCCTAAATGGGGTAAATATATCTATTACCTATAAAATTAGGCATGTTATAACCCTTCAAAAGAGGATGGATGGAATGTAACACATGGAATTTTCAGAGAAGCTTATGGTTGGAAAATTAGATGCCTGCCTAGCGTGCCTTTTTAGTTTTGTTAAAATAAATAATTGGTTGCTAAGATCAATAGATTGGATATTAGGAAGAAATCCTTTCTGGAGAGAGTGGTCAGGCAGTGGCACAGGCTGCCTAGGGTGGGGGTGGAGTCCCCATCCCTGAGGGGTTTCAGAAACTACCTGCCATGGTGCTTCAGGACATGCTCTAGGGCAGCATGGAAGGGGTTTGTGTTTTTCAAATGGTCAGATATCGAGGTTTTTTGTTGTAGGTCTGGTTGGACTTGGTGGTCTAGGGGGTCCTTTGCAACCAGGATTATTCTGTGAGTGGTGTTGAGAAACACAGCCATGGTTTCTTGCATCTCCTGCACACAGTTTGCCACCTTGCCTGCCAAAAAGCCAGTCCTCTAGGGTACAAAGAGCAGGTTCTCTTCCTCACACCTCCCTTTTCTCAGGCACTTACAGAAGATCTACCAGCGTTTGCCTGAGGGAAAATAGCCAAATGCTTGTGAGAGAAAAACCCCACCACCCAACCTGTAATGAACTGCTTATTGGTGTTCTGCTGCAGCTCACACAAGAGCTGTCAGTTAGAAAAGCATTTCTGAAAGAGGGTTTGCTCCACTGCCACCTCTCCTTGCCAGCAGGGTCCTGTTGGTAGCAGCAGGAGCAGTGAAGCACTCTGACACCCAGTGTGCACGTTACAGAAATGAAGTGTCATATCCAAAATGGCTGTAAACATTTTCACTGTCACTTGTCACTGCACGTTTGAAGGTGGGAAATTTTTAGAGGAGATGATTCAATTTTCTTCCTTGCCTTGCCTTGCTGCCTGGAAGGGCAGGAGCATCTATTGAATATGGCAATTCATGGGTTGTTGAGGGCACAGCTGCTACAATCCTTGGTTGGTCCTCCACAGTCTAGCAGCACAGTGATTAGCATCAGTGCAAGAGGAATATTTTCAGTGATGATCCAGCATCAACTGAATGATAGTTTCATTTTTTGGTAGTTTGGGGTTGTTGGTTTTGTGGTTTTATTTTTAATCTGTAAACTAGTGAAGAATGAGAAGAAGTAAAACTGAGATGGGAAACTGTCTAGCTGGTAGGCAGCACGGAATCAACTCAAATCTCATTTGAGTGTGGAATTACTGTAGTGTAAATCAGATTTAAATTCATGATTCAAGTATAATGACCTCATGCACTGCAAACCTCCCTGAGAGATATTTAATTAATAATGTATATTAACCGTGAGTGTTTTGACATATATGTGTGGCATCAATTATTAGGTAGCCACAAGTACAGGCTCAAAAGCCCACAATATGCCTGCTGCAGGATGATGCATCTCTAAGATGTTCTGTAACAACCTGCTTTGCTCCTTACAAATACAAATAGCTGCAGGGTGAGAGCTATCTCAGTTTCACTGGAATCTTTATGATTTATATGATAATGATAATTTTATTCTGCTGCCAGCACAGAGCACTTTGCAGACTGATATCAAGGTTAATTGTCACTTGGAGAAGTGCAGTACAGTCTGCCAACCTGATGCTCTGCTCATCTGAGAAAGATAATTGTTATTCAAGCACTATTTAAATGAGCCCAAATGCTGATAAATACACAACCAAAATATTTTTCCCCCCCTCTCCTGTTCATTCACCGTGCTAGAGAGTGAGGTCAGCACTGTGTATAAATATCTCTAATGGTCTCTGGAGTGAAAACATGCTGAGGATTTACAAGAAGTGGGTTTTCCCCTGTGTGGGCTGTGGGGAAATACTTTGAGTTCCTCTTGTCATCACATCCTAATTCTTTTATGTCTGTGGTTGTTTGTAGCAGTAGTAGTTACCTTACATATGACTCTGTGCACTGTGACCTGACCTTATCGACGTGGCAGAGGTTTGTACCCTGCCTCTCAGCTCCTCAGGCTGCTCCACTCTCTCTCTGATTCTAAAGATGACTTCTCTTTTTTTTCCCCTCTAAATCTGGCAAAATGTAAGCAGCCCAATGGCCAGAAAAATCATGCAGAAACATGCAAATATTACTAGAAGTTAAGCTGAGTATTTTCCTGGATTCTTGGTAGCTGCCCTTTAAAGGGAGCTGGTCAGCTTTCTGCAACAGTGCAGTCCTACATCCCAGAGAGCCACTCACACCTTTCCCAGCAATTTACACAACCCCTTTCACCTCAGCATCTTCACAATTAAGACTTTTAATATGTAGCTTTCCCTCCTTTTGAAATAATTTAAGAAAATGCATGTGCTTTGTTCTACCTGCTGCATGCCCCAAGAATGTGTATATGTATTTATTTATTTCCCCCCTTCTGTGCTGTTTAAAAATTAACTAACTACAGTTATCTCTTAGACTTGAGAAGTTTTGATTTATTTTGCAGCAGTATGTGTGTTTTGATACTTAAATGAAAACTTCGGGTTTACATTTAGTGATTTGCTTGTTGCTAATATTTCAGTATGTTTGGGTTTTTTATTGTTTAGAATGTGAGTTTAATGCAGTGTTTGGGCTGAGCGATGTAACTCTGCAGACTGCACTGTAAATACATCAAGAATTTGCACAAAACACAGTAAAATGATAGAATTACTTTTAAAACATCAACAAGTAAAGTCAAAAGAAACTCAGCTTAGTGGTTTATGTAAAGGGAATGATTTTTGCAATGATCGTCCATAAATTCCTGGCGAAGGTGTTTGCTTATTACTCCTTTGTAGGACAGTTGATTAATTAGTGCTAAGAGCCCACTTATTAATGTAATTCTATTATTTAATACACATGACAGTCGAGCAGCTAAGAAACACCAATTCTTCACTGCATTGTTTTCACTCTTAAACACTTGCAGATGTTTTGGTAGCATTTTTAGCCTCGGCATGGCTTAGTAGCTTTCCACGTGACTAATGAAGATTTGCACAAGCAAAATGGAACAGAGCCAGCCTGGAATTGTTAGTGCAGCAGCACAACCAGCCCTACACGGCTTGGGACTGGGAAGCACCAGTGATGTGAGGCTGTCCAAGCAGCAGCAGCAGCAGCCTAGCTGGGTTCTTCATGTGAATCCTCCAGCACGTGCTTTCATTTTTCTTATAAAGCACTGATAATCTCGATTTTTAGTAGCTGTTTGCACTGGGTAATGTGAAGAAAGCAAAATTTTGCTCGGATAAAGGAAGGTGTTTTCAAAGTGCAGCAAATTATTTATGCAAATATAAAAAGGTGACAAAATATACAACAGGAAAGCAGTTATTTCCAAGCAATCAAATGTTTATCAGATGTTTAATAATGATATAGATAAGTCACATCAGGATTTATATTGCAGCAGTTAGGCTGTGAAATGAGCTTTCTGTCTGCATTGATTGAAAAGGAATTGCAAGTAGTGCAGGGTGATAATGGAGAGAAGACTCAATTGTAGAAGGGTTGTTACTGCTTTTAAATCTATTTTGCTGGATTTGTTGGAAACAAGCTTTAAACCAAATAGCAACAACAAAAATCCCACAACCCAAAACACAATTGCAAAGAAATAAACCAAACCAAACCCCAAATTGCTACTGAATTTACACATCCTTGATCCATGGAACTGCTGTTTCTTGGTCAGTTGAAAAGATAAAAATTCATTGTATTTTCCCTTCAGAATATTCCTTGTCCCGAGGTATTTCAGGTACAATTCTGTGTCCTTAGGCAGGTTTAAAGATGACATTCCACCATGAATTCTTCCTGCCTGCATTTGAGACTGGTCCTTCTCTTGAGAGTTCAGGACAATAATAGAATGTTTGTGGAGTGACTAGAAAAAGGTAAATTTGTTGCTTATCTGTGGAGAGTTAATAGACCACTATCTGTTTTTCAAGAGTAAATGTCATTTGCTGCTAAAATTTCCATTGATTTCACAGGTTACTATTTTTGGTCACCATTTCTCTCCCCATTTTACTCACCCTTAGCAAAGCAACTGGGCTGTTTCCCTCCAGCTTCTGTTCTTTCATCCCCTTCAGACAGTGGCCTGAATCACCAGCTTTATCTCTATATGCAGCCCACAAAGGCTGATGAATTGCTTGAATTAGTTCTAAACTCCTTTTAATTAAAAAGTGTACAGATAGATTATTTTTTTTTCTTTAATTCTTTAGTTTCTGTCTTATTAAGGGTTATATTAAGTCTATTGATTTGAAACTGAATCAATGCAAACCTTGTTTCTAAATGTTCCTGCAGCTTTTTGACTGCTTTAGCTAAAAATAGTCTTAAATCAGGTTTTTTTTCTTGAACAGTGCAAGTTTATCCATAGAAATAAAGTCCAGAAACGGAGTTTTGTGTTGGAGAAATGTTAGTTACCCATAGCTAACTTCTTTTCCTTTACAAATATTATTGGTTTCACTGATTTTGTTGGACAGGAACCTTACTTTAATAATA